>JAGFNK010000150.1:0-109602 GCA_025769875.1 Russula earlei | reverse complement strand
GACATGCTTGCAATACCCCACTTGGAAGGAGTGGAAGGAAGGGTTAGAAAAAATATTTTACATATTACATGTAAACCCAGCAAATCACACCGAAAAATAACTCATATTTGAAATAGACTCATATTATTTTATTACGTCACTTACATCACACCTGTCACACCTGTCACTCCCAGAAAATCCCAAAATCCAAGTTCAAGTTCAAGATTCAAGAATTCTTGGTTGGTAAAAGGGGCCTTAGTTCTTGAAGTTCAATTTTTGTGTTGAGTTGCAGCCTCAGCATCACGGTTTGATCATTCACTCATGTGGTGCATGATGAATGCATGGACATGTATATAGTTCATTTTCATCTTTTTTCCTGTCCCTCAGTCTTCTACAATAAGACTGAGGTTAGTCACACTCTCGTTACCTATGTACACAACTAATTACCCTTTTTTGTAGCACTTGTTATAGGTCAGAATACCCACTTGGTGTAGTCTTCTACAATAAGACTGAGCACTCATTATAGATACCCTCCTACAGATTATGAGACCTGATTGTCTCTAAACAAGCCAAATAACTACATGCACCCAGAGTTTCAAAATGTCACAACATAGTAATGGCATGGGGCACCAGCATGTCCTCACCACAAGGCAGAAACGCCTCCTCCTCAGGAGCTGTGACATCGAGCCAAAAAGCCACTGCATGACACTATGACGTCCCTTTTCTTGACAATGAAGGGGTCAAGTTTATGTTCTGGAAGCACTGCATTCAAATGGTTCTCGAACTCCAAGAGCTCTGGACAGTAGTAGATGGCACATACACCAAGCCAGACCAAAGTGCAGATTTCACTGCCTTTGATGACTGGTCATACCAAGACCAAGAGGCACATGTGCAAATCTCCCTCACCATATCAGATGAGCCACTAAGTGCTGTCCTCGGAACCAACAATGCTAAAGGTTGCTGGAAAAAGTTATGTGCCTGCTACAAAGGAAAGGGCAAACAACGCATGGCACACCTAATGGAGGAGTTGCTTTGGACCATGCTCTCCAAAGACAAACCACTCGACCCTCAAATCAATAAACTCATATGCCCCTCTCGCACCCTTGCAAAACTTGGCTTTCCACTTGAAAACAAATTCCTTGCATATGTCATCATATTAGCCTTACCCAAATCCATGTCGACCCTCAAGATGATCTTATACTCCATCAAAACTGATGAGATCTTGACTGACATTGTCACATCCCAAATCCTTGGTGAGAAGCAACACTGTGTGTGTGCATTGGGGATTGGTTCCACTGCCTTCTTTGCCAAAGCAGCCAAGAAAGCAAACAGGAAGAATAAACAAGGAGACAAGTCCAAGAAACATTGTACACACTACAACATCCACGGTCATGATGTAAAGGAGTGCCAAAAATTGAAGAAGGAGCAGGAGGTGAAGGGGGCATCGATCACCTCCACAGGTGCAAAGCCATCCACAACCGCAAAGATCGCAGTTGCAGACCATAGTGAGAGCATGGTACAACTATTCAGTGCCATTGCTGCTGACCCCTCACCATGCAGCAATGAAGCATTCGCCTTTTGAGAGTGTCAAGACACGTACTGCTGATCACTAAGGACTCAGGAGCAGGTGGGCAAGGGTCGGAACAGATGGTACGCGGCGAAGGCGGCGTTGAACAGGAGGACGAGCCAAACGACGAGGAGGTACCAGATAGGGACTGGTAGGTGTTGCAAGAGACAAAGGCGAAGGCTAGAGGCCAGTGTAGCGAGGGGCTTTAAACAAGGCGGTCATTGAAGAGTACCTTGAAGACGAGAGTGGACTTTAAACTGAGCAGTCGCAGGGGAGTACCCAGGAGGATGAGAGTATCACAAATGGACAGTCTGACGACTGCCATGCTTCATTGGGGCTTATATACAGTGTACAAGGTCGATTACAAAGCACTGGGACTATTCTAGACTCTTTGGTACCATCCAATAGGACTACAGAGGCATAAACTTGCTTGTGTCAATCTTTCAGGCTTACTGAGCGCATTACTGATCATTGTGGAGCGATGACATCATTATGATGTCAGTGTGGAGCGCTTAGTGAGCCTATGAGGTCACTGTGGAGTCGCTCAGTCAGCCATGATGTCATTGGAGCCTTGATGACGTCAGATGATTTATGCAACAGTTTCTAAGAGTTTGTGCCGCTGTTTCAGGTTCATGGTGGCTGAGTGGCCATGTGGCTGCCACGCGATGATTACCCGATTAGGAAACTGGTGCCTGGTCGTGTTATAGTGCCTTTGCAATAGCAATATCTTGTACCGCAGGAGGGATAGCCCAGAAAATGGAAGGGAGTCGGCAATGCAAAGTGAGAGAGGTTTTTCTTGAGTAAAATAGGACAATCTTTGGCCAGGACTTGGCCTTGGTTCATAACATTCATCCCCTCTTTATAGACTTGTTGCTCCTGCAACAGTAGGGATTTGTTTCTTTGGAAGGTGGAGTAGTTTGCATATGAAAAGTCAAAGTCTGTTCGTTCGTGGGGAGTTCTCCCTTGTTCTATGATTTGCTTTGGGGATGGCTGTGGTCGATTGGGTGCATGTGGTCGCAGGAGTTCTCTGAAAAGTTCGTTGGTAACAAGGATAAAGGTAGTCATCGACAGAGGTCATGATGAGAGTTGTTGGTTTAGGGGTTACTCCTGGTGGGAATCATTCTAAGCGCCTTCGGATATTTCCGATGGAAGTCTTTAACAAGTGATTGCGCTCTTGATAGGTTAGATGCTGGCTCCCAAGTATTTTCTGCAACCGTATACCCCTTCCATTTAACTAGGTATTGGATTCCTTTGCGGTTTGGGGAAAGCCGAGAGTTTAGGATCTGTTCTACTTCATATTGTTCTTCACCTTCGACTAATATTGGTGGTGGGTTTGAAAAGTTAGGACCATGGGCAATGGTTTCTTTGTAAGGTTTAATCAGGGAGTGGTGAAAAACCGGGTGTATCTTCCAAGACTTTGGTAGCTCGAGGCGAACGTTTACTGGATAGGCAGTGGTGACTTTGAATGGCCCATAGCGTCGAGGGGCTAGTTTTGCTTTTGGGTGAGTGGTTCGTAGATTCGTGGCTTCCAGCCATACTTGATCCCCTTCTTTAAAACGAAATGTGGAGGTTTGAGGTCCTGATTGCTTCATGATTTCTGTTGCTTGGTTCAGGGAGGCAGCTACTTCTTCTCTGAGTTGGTTTAGTCTTGATAGTCTTTCTTGGATTGAAGGGAATTTTGATGTAAAGGCAAGGGGCGGAGCAAATGTTGGGTTAAAGCCATACCAGACTTCAAATGGGGGTTTGTTCGTAGCACTGTGTTGTCTGGCATTATGTGCGAACTCCATAAAGGGAATTAGTTCTGCCCAATTGTCTGCTTGATGGTTGCAAAATATTCGTAGGTATTGTTCTAGTTCTTGGTTAACTCGTTCTGTTTCTCCATCTGTCTGTGGGTGATATGCTGTGCTTAATGATACTTTGACATTTAACTTCTTCCATAGTTCTTGAGTGACTTTTGCTGCGAACTGAGGGCCTCTGTCCGATATTATTTGTGTTGGGAGCCCTATTCTTCTCCAGACATTGTTCATGATTAGTGTTGCTGTTTCGTCTGCTGTGATCGTCTTGTGGCAAGGGGTAATGATTATTGCTTTACTGAATCAATCTACCACGACTAGGAGGCTGTCGAAGCCTTGTGAAATCGGTAGGTCTGTGATAAAGTCCATAGTAATGCTTTTCCATACTTCTCCAGCTGGTGTAATCGGTACAAGGGGTGTTTCTGTCTTTGGACGGTTCTTTGTGCTTTGGCAAATTGCGCAACCATCTACAGTGACCCAAAAAACTGTTCAAATGTTTTGTACATTTTCATTGTATTAACCATATCTAGAGAACCACTGCAGCTGATAACATGTTAGTGGGCTTGTTTTAAAGCTCTACATCATAGCTTTGTAATAAAATACTATATATACTATGAACATAATTATGTAAGAAGATATAAGGTATTTCTTCCAGTGTATCCATTTGAACAGTTTTTGTGCCTTGGTATCTAAATAGGGTATATGCCAAAAATTAGTAGTTTGTGTATCCTCCATTTGCTTTGAACACCTCTTCCACCCTCCTAGGCATACTTTCTATCAAATTCTGCACAACAGTTTGATCAATGGCCTCCCATTCCATCTGTGTGCACTCCCAAAGTTCATTGATTCCCTTAGGGGGTGTTGGATAAGCTGCAAGCTTCTTTTTGAGATGAGCCCAAAGATGCTCAATAGGATTGAGGTCTGGTGATTGAGCTGGCCAGTCCATGACCTGAACTCTGTGGTCTTGGAACCAAGATGTGGCAAGCCTGCTCTTGTGGATAGAGGCATTGTCCTGTTGAAAGAGGGTATCTTTGCATTCCTTCTTGAAATACTTGATAGATGCAAGTAGTTCATCCTCCAAAATGCTGCAATAAAGTTCAGCATCCATCCTTCCATCAATATTTGCTGCATGCCCAACTCCTTCCCAAGACATGCAGCCTCACAACATCAAGGAACCTCCTCCATGTTTGACTGTTGGCTGAACAAGGCATTCAGAAAGGTGCTCTCCTCTTTTTTTCCAAGCCCATTTCTTGCCATCTGAGCCCATACAATTGATTTTGGTCTCATCTGACCAAATTACCCTCTTCCAGTCCTCCACAGTCCAGTATAGGTACTTTTCTGCAAAGTCCTTTCTGGCCCTATAGTGACTTGGTTTAAGGTAAGGCCTCTTCTTCTTTGTAACTGCCTTCAAGCCTGCCTTGTTAAGGTAGTTTTGAATAGTCTGATTGGAGATAGTGGACTCTTTGATGACCTCCAACCTTCTAGCAACCTGAGGAGCAGTATCTGCTTCTACAGAGCTAAGAAGGCATGTGGCAAAGTGGATGTCAAGGTTAGAGAGCTTGGAAGGATGACCTCCAGAGGACTTTGGAAGGTCAGGAAGGTATCAGCTAATGTTGGTGATTGAACCAATGCTCCTGTGTGCTGCCTTGGCAATGTTACAAACTGAATGGTTGGCCTAGAGAAGGGAGATGATGTAGTTGACTTCATGAGGATGAAGAGACTTCATGATGTTGTTGGTGAAGAAGAAGCAGCTGTTTTGGCTTATTTGCACATGGTTTGATTTTATTATAGGTCACATGACCTCCATGTTCAATTTTAGCCCTCTGGGGAAAGAATATGAATCTCAATTTGAGAAATAATGAATTCACTAACCAAGGCCAAAAAACTGTTCAAATGGGTACACCAGCAAACATACCTTATATCTTCCTAAATAGTTATGCTTATGCTGTATAAAGTATACCATTACAAAGCTATGATGTAGAGCTTGAAAACAAACCTAGTTACATATTATTAGCCACAGTGGTTCTCTAGATATGGTTAATACAATGAAAATGTACAAAACATTTGAACAGTTTTTTGGGTCACTGTACATAACTTTTGACATAGGTTAGCATTCCTGGCCACCAATAGTTTCGGCTGATTAGTTCATAAGTCTTCCATTGGCCAGGATGCCCAGCGGCAAGGGAGTCGTGGTGTAGTTTTAGAATTTTCTTTCTTAGGGTGTCGTTGTTTGGGATATAGACTTTTCCTTTGAATAGTATTAGTCCATCTTCAAGGTTCCAGTCCTGTAAGCCTTTGGATAGTCGCCTTGGTCCATTCTTTATAATGATTGCTAACGCGTTAGATACTTCTGGGTCATAGTCTTTGCTAGATCGTAGTTGTTGTCGAAGTTCCTGGTCGCCGATTGGTTCTGTAGCAGAGGTGCGTGTTGCTCTAATTTTAAAAAATTTGTCATCTAGGAGCACCTTTCCATCATTTTTGTTTTGTATCCCCTCTTTAAAGTCTGGCCTGCCTGGACAGACCGTCTGCTTTGTTCATAGTGCCTGGGTGGTGGGTGATGGTGAAGTCGAAATTGCTGAGGAGGAGTGCCCATCGGGCTTGTCGTCTTGTGAGTTTCTGTTTTGTCATGAAGTATGTCAAGTTATTGTGGTCTGTCCATAGATCAATGGGGTGTGTAGCGCCTTCAAGGTAGTGTCGGAAGTGCCAGAGGGACAAAACGATAGCAAGGAGTTCTTTATCATAGATCATGTAATTTCGTTGTGCGGGGTCCAAGGATTTCGAGAAATAGGCTACTGGGTGATATCTGTTAAATTCATCGGGTTGTTCCAAGATTGCACCGACTGCAAAGTCACTTGCATCGCAGATGAGTCGAAAGGGTTTCGTGTGGTTAGGTAACATGAGGATTGGGGCCGTTGTGAATGCTTGGATTAGTTTCTGAAATGCTTGTTCTTCATCGTCTTCCCACTTGAAGGGGTTTTCTTTCTTTGTTAAGTTAAACAAGGGCCGTGCTATTCGAGAGTATTGGTGGATAAATCGTCGATAGAAGTTGCAGAATCCTAGAAATGCTTGTACTTCCGTAACATTGGTCGGAGTAGGCCACTTTGTAATGCCTATTAACTTGTCTTGGTCCATGGATATTCGTCCTTGGGAGATATTGATGCCTAGGTAACTAATAGAGGTTTGTCGGAAAGCACATTTCTCTGGTTTCAAGTATAAGTCGTGGTCTTGGAGTGTTTTTAGGACCTTATGTGTCCAGTCGTCTAGTTCGTTCAAGGTTTGCGCCATGATTAGTATATCATCTAGATAAACAACCACTCGTTCAGTGGCAATGTATTTTGCTAGGATGGTGTTCATAAAGCGTTGGAAAGTGGCTGGGGCGTTGCAGAGACCAAATGTCATTATCAATGGTTCGAAGAGTCCTAATGGTGTCTTGAATGCTGCGAGGTGTTCATCGCCCTTCTCTGAGGCGAATAGTTGTTGTATCCCCATCGTACGTCAAACTTGGTAAAGTATTGGGCTCCTTGGAGTTTGTCAATTAATTCAGGAATCAAGGGTAGTGGATACGCGTCTTTGACAGTTGCTGTATTCAGGGCTCTGTAGTCTTGCACTGGTCGTAGATTTCCTCCTTTCTTTTCTACAAAGAAGAATGGGCTGGCAATAGCTGCTTTTGATGGTCGGATTGTGCCTCTTTTCAAATGTTCGTCTAAGTATTCTTTTAGGGCTTGTAGTTCCTTGGGAGTAAGTCGATAAATGCCAGAATCGCGTCGGGCGATCCCTGGTTTTAGATTGATTGCATGGTCCCATGGTTGGTGAGCAGGAAGGCGTTGAGAAGCTTGTTCATCGAAAACCTTTCGCCATTTCAAGAATTGGGCAGGGATAAGTTCGTCTAATGTCTTAGGGGGTGTTTCCGCATTGGCTAGCTTGGTAGCTGTGGTTGATTTGGCTCTTATGTTGATTGTTATTGGGCTAAACGCATCGTGGATTTGTTCGTCAACACATGGGTTCAATGGTCCTTCAGTATCTGGGAAGATTAGTGCAGCAATGTCTGTAAACTCAGGTTCTTCTTCTTCAGGGAAAGTAAGCGCTTGTATTTGGTAATTCCGCGTTCCAGATGCAGATGCAATGGTTATGCTTGGGTGTGTGGTAAGGCAAGTTCGGGGGCAGTTCCTCAGTGTGATTGTATCATTTGCCCAATCAATATCTGGGTTGTGGTGTCGTAGCCAATCGGTTCCTAAGATAATGTCGTGATCTCCAATGTTAGTGACAAGGAATTCTGCTTGTTCGTCATGAGTGGCGCCTGTGTGCGCTTGAATGCGAAGTCTTTGGATGGTGCTAAAGCGTATTAGTCCATTGGCATTTTGTGTTCCATCTACATTTTGTGCTGGCAAGGGTTTGATCATAGTTCGAAGGTGCAGGTGGTGTCTTTGTGCAAATCGTTCATGGATTATCATTCCTTCTGCTCCACTGTCGAGCAGGGCTCTTGCACCGATTTCTTTGCCGCTTGTTTTCCCTACTAAGGTAACTTTCAAGGCAATGGAAGGGGAGCGAATATTCTTGGTAAAAACTTTGGGGTAATTGATTTCTCTTTGTATCGTACTGATTTGGACCACGTCCCTCCTCGGTGCAGAAGGGGGTCCAATTAAAAATCCATAGGAGCAGATCTTGGGCGGAGGATCGAGTCTGCAAGTGTCTCTCTCCAAGTTGTTAGTGAAGCAACAGGAATGGGTTCTTCTTGCGCAGGTTCGATGTTTTCATCTTGGATGGTTGTAGCTCTGACTGTTTGGGGGCGAGATCCTTGTCGTTGGCGTCCTTGAGCTGCTTTCTTTGCTCTACATTGATTTGCCATATGATTCTTCTTTCCACAATAATAACAGAGATTGTTCTTGCGTCGAAATTCTTTCTCTGCATCTGTGAGGGGTTTCCTTTCACTTCTGGATTCCCAGGGTCGTTCATTGGGCTCTCCTTGGTACAAGTTAATTTCCAATGGATTATCTGATCCTTGAGTGTTCAATCCTCGGGCACGCACAGAGCGTCCTCCTCGAAAAGCAGTGGAGTTGTATAGGTGGAAAAGGTTGTCGAATTCTCTTGCTGCTTTGACAAGGGCTGCAAGCGTAGTTGGTGTTGGTGTGATTCCCAGTATTTTCTGATGTAAGGCCGGGTTGATGTTCTTCCTAAATGCGTACATCTTTGTTCTTTCATCGGTGGTAGCTCGTGATGCATGGTGCGACCATTTCTGATACCATTCATTGAACGGTAGTTTTCCTTGATAATAGGTGTGCATGGTATTAGCGGAGGCCAACTTCTGCTTCTGCAGGGATAAAATGATCGGCAAAGGCTTTCTTGAAGTCGTCCCATGACCCATAGTCTGCTACGGTACGAGCCATAGCCTTGGTGGTTTGTTCTCTAGCCCACGCTCCAGGCGGGTGTTCCTACTTTAAAGTGGGTCAGTGCAGCGGCAACTTTCTTGCTTTCATCTGTAAAGGAGTCGCCATTGATGTAATAATAATTGGCCAAAGCTGCCCAAAAGGCTTCTGCAGTTATCAGCCTTTCCGTCAAAGGGTTCTGGTGCTGTTCCGACAAGGCGTGGATTGCTTGACATGGTGGGATTCTGAGTTGTTGTAGCTGTAACAATAGGTGGGGCTGAACCTTGTAGTTGGATTCTAGTTGGAGTGAGCGTTCGAGGGACTGCTTGTGGTACGTTGCTAGTTGTATGAGGAGTAGGTTGTTGGGTATTACGCCGAGTAGAAGGTCCTGGAGTGGTGCTTCGAGTGCTCTGAGCAGTTCCTAGGATAGCGGTAACTTCTTGAGGTGTTCTGGCTGAGAAATCGACTTCTCGATTGTTATAGTAAACCCAATGTCTTCTAGAACGGCTCCACTTGACTGGTCTGTCTAGGAAGAGGCCTGAGTAGTTATAGGGGTTGAAGTCTTGAACGTTTTCTGCTCCTGGGGCTGCCGCTTTAAGTTGTTCGGTGGTAACTTCGTCGTTATCGTCTTCGTATAACCAAGTGTCAGAAAGATTTCCGTGGTTGATAATAGGTGTGCCTGCAAATTTTCCTCGGTAACAGTGATCTTGGGTGTCGTAACTGAGGTTTTCAAATAGGAGTGGGATTAGATTTTCTTCTTCGTCAGTGATGTCCCTCCTAGTGCTCATAGATCTAGACGACTGTTATAGTCCAATGGCCGTTGTTTCCAAGGATATGCAATGGTGTAGGCTGGCTTTAGTCGAATGGTATTCGGGTCTTCCTTGATGTTTTCTTAATTGGATTCGGGAGTATTCTTCAGTAATGCTGCTTTGTGTTAGAACTACTCGGGTTTTCCACAGATATCCTTCAAATTCTGCTGGAGAGATGGCAAAGTCACTTATTTCCTTGGTGGGGTGCTTGTAAACTATAAAGTGTGTCAGTCGTTGATGCCAAGCTTGGGTACAATAATTCTTGAATTCAATTAATTCTCTCCTTGAACGTGTAGGTAGGTTTAATGCTAAGAAGGATTGTTCTGGTAGGTAGCAGTGTAAATCCGTATTCCTAAGATCAGTACTATCAGGAGATTCAACAAGGGGTGATGCAAAGGGTTGGGTAGGTATAACAGGGGTAGGAATACGAGTTGGTAAACAAGGGTACGTAGGCGTCAGGAGGGGTAGGAGGTAATGGTCTTTCGACAAGGAATCCTCTTGCGTTGGGGATTGTTTCTCTCTCAGGGGGTCGTTGGGACGATGCACGTCTTCTGTGTCGAGGGGCCAGATTTATCGAATGGGGAGGTGGTAATCGCCTGGCGTCCACAAGGTAATTCCGTCAGGAGTAGGAGGTGTGTCTGGTCGAAAGTTGCACGTGCAATACTCTGTTTTGCAGTTACACCTTGCTGTCCACGGATTTGACTCAGTATTTTCTGTGCTAGCAGACCAACGTTCTTGGCTAGTTGGGACAGTGGTCTGAATCGGTGTGAGGGGTCGAGGGGCAAGACTTGAGGCTTCTAGGATTGCTGGGACAGAATAGTACTGCAGGAGGACCAGTATATGAGGCGTCTGGGCTGGTAATTGCCCAAGGTTGATTGTAGTCTGCGTCGTATAGCCAAGAGTTAGTCTCCCAATCAAAGGTGTTGCGTATTCCAGGTACAACAGCAAGTTGGACGTAAGATTGATTTTCCCTTTGTATTCTGTTGAGGCGTAGATGGTAGAACTGAACAGTGAGACAGTAGTAGCTGATGTATGTCCAAGCCAGATAAAACAGGCGATACCCTGTCCTTAAAGAGTGGACAATGATGTGGTGACGTGGTTGAATGACCCTGGTCCAAAGGTTTAATTCACTGGTGCGTAAGGATTGGTAGTCAACTGGCTGTCCTTGGATGTTCTTTGCTTGAGCAAGGTGCCAATATAATAGTTGTTGTCGTGCTGGTGGTAGAAGTCGACTAAGGGTTTCAAGGTATAGTGCGTGTTCGTTGTGGCTTAAGAGTTGTCCAAAAGGCAAAACTTCAAGGAACTCTTTAACAATAAGATGGGGGAAATCTTCGTGAGGTGGTTCAACTCCTGGTACGTCGTGTAAGTTGGTTAAAGTGGTGACAGGGAATGCGACGGAGGTCCAAGTTCAATAATGATTTAGGTTTAAGATGTGTCGAGTGATAGCGTCTTCTTCTTCGTCTTCTTCTAAGGCGTATTCTCGTGGCACTTTAGATAAAACAAGAAAAGGATCTTTATTCGATCTTTATTGAAGCGTTACAAGGGTGGTTCTTACTTTTTAAGAACCGTGCACAAGATCTATAGTCTCGAGTTGGTACCTCTCAATTATTTTGAGAGGGTTAAGGGGAATACGAGGCGTAAAGCAAAAGCGAAGTAGCTGGGGGTTAAAGCGGATGGTGTCGACTGTATAAGTTGAATAGTGACGTAGGGACACGCAGTTACTGTTCTCCTCGAAGTGTAAGTAGCCGTATGCGAAAGCTAGACGTCCGTCCAAGAAGTCGTGTATGATAGATAAGCAAAACGAGCCCTTGTAAGCAGGGCAGTAAATAGCAGGCAAGGTAAGTAGTTTCCTAAATAACGAGGTGTTAAAAATGTATGCGATGCGTCCGAGGGGAAAGTCAGCGTCTGGGGCGTATATCCCAACGTTGGAGCAGATGCCGAAGGGGGTGAGATTGTACTGGGTGGCAAGGGCAGTGTTGGAGGGTTCTACCGCAAAAGTGTGGACGATGCATGCACGAAAGGCGGTAGTGAAGGTGTCTGTGAATGCGCGACGAGCTAACTGGTCTGAGGTAGGGATGCGTCCAAGGTAGTCTTGATGATTCAAGTCGTGGAGGGGACGCCACTGCTCTTGGCGACGATTGGTGGTAGGGAGAACGAAGTACTGGTGCAGATGGAAGCGAAATACTGTGCAGGGGGGACGGTTGAGGAAGCCTTCAGGTAAGGGAGGACGGTCCGCTTGCTGTTGCTCGTTCTGCGCTGGAGGGGGAGTGCCGACAGGGACAAAGTTGTCTGGGATAGGCTGGGCAGTGGTAGGAGACGATGGGGGAGCCGTTGGGGAGTACAAGAGGCTGAGGGGTGAGGATGTGTCAACCGGGTCAATGTCTTCAGTGAGGATGCGAAGGGCGGTGCGTGGGGTAGGTTGCAGAGGAGAAGGGAGGCGCAAGGAGGTGTTAACCAAAGTGGGGGAGTTAGGAGTGGACACTTGAGCGTTGGCTGGTCAATACAGGGATGATGAGAGACTGTCCAGATGTCAAGACACGTACTGCTGATCACTAAGGACTCAGGAGCAGGTGGGCAAGGGTCGGAACAGATGGTACGCGGCGAAGGCGGCATTGAACAGGAGGATGAGCCAAACGACGAGGAGGTACCAGATGGGGACTGGTAGGTGTTGCAAGAGACAAAGGCGAAGGCTAGAGGCCAGTGTAGCGAGGGGCTTTAAACAAGGCGGTCGTTGAAGAGTACCTTGAAGACAAGAGTAGACTTTAAACTGAGCAGTCGCAGGGGAGTACCCAGGAGGATGAGAGTATCACAAATGGACAGTCTGACGACTGCCATGCTTCATTGGGGCTTATATACAGTGTACAGGGTCGATTACAAAGCACTGGGACTATTCTAGACTCTTTGGTACCATCCAATAGGACTACAGAGGCATAAACTTGCTTGTGTCAATTTTCAGGCTTACTGAGCGCATTACTGATCATTGTGGAGTGATGACATCATTATGATGTCACTGTGGAGCGCTTAGTGAGCCTATGAGGTCACTGTGGAGTCGCTCAGTCAGCCATGATGTCATTGGAGCCTTGATGACGTCAGATGATTTATGCAACAGTTTCTAAGAGTTTGTGCCGCTGTTTTGGGTCCATGGTGGCTGAGTGGCCATGTGGCTGCCACGCGATGATTACCCGATTAGGAAACTGGTGCCTGGTCGTGTTATAGTGCCTTTGCAATAGCAATATCTTGTACCGCAGGAGGGATAGCCCAGAAAATGGAAGGGAGTCAGCAATGCAAAGTGAGAGAGGTTTTTCTTGAGTAAAATAGGACAATCTTCGGCCAGGACTTGGCCTTGGTTCGTAACATTACCTGTAATTCACATATTTGTCATTGTAATGACTGATGCGCCCAAAAACGTTTTATGCCCCTCTGAGTCATGGCCGATTTTTTACCCCCCCGATTTCAAGTTGTCACTGTCCATCCCCTGGTCAATGCTATGGCTGATTACCTTGATCAGGAGAGGCTGTATCTGCAGGTACAATGGCGACGCCAACAACTTCAAATGATTTTATATTTTACAGGTTATGCCCTTTATGGCTTCCAGGCCATACTTGTCAAGACTCACTGTTGAACTATCCAGTTCAAGAGCGAGGGATCAGCTCGAAGACGAGTCGATAGACGTCCAAGACCGCGTGGGCAAGGAGTAGAACCCAGAGGAGCAACAAATACCAGAGAGGTATTGTTACTGTGAGAGTAGAACAATCACGCAGGGAAGAGGCCAGGATAGTCACAAGGGGATGGTCCTTAAAGGAGTATCCCAGGAATGGAGAGTGCCGTAAACAAATGGACAGTCTGAGGACTGTCCGCTACTTTATTGAGCGCTTATATACTACAAGAGAGCTGCTAAATAGGGAACAAGTCATAACCTTGTTATCAAGCACAATAGAGTGATGAGTAAGAAGTCGGAGGACGCTGACTGAGCATGCTCAGTCATGCTCAGTAAGCTGCTGAGTAAGAAGCTTCTCTTGATGAGTAAGAGCTTCCATTGTCCACGTGTTCACTGCTTTAGTACACGTGCAAGCACCTGATTCATTTCCTGTTAGTTAGTTTAGGGCCGGTCGTTTGAGGACTTGTAGTTTGGTTATGGAATAGTGTTATCTTATAAGGCCCTTATATAGTTCTATTAGGGTCCTTAGAGTCGACCCTAATACTTCTATTAAGGTCCTTAGTGTTGCCTTATAGTTTGTTCTATAGTTATTAGAGTCGGTCTAATAACGCGTTGTCGGGCCTTTGATACTAGGTTAGTACCTATTGTAGAGTTCCTAGGGTCGTTCCAAAGGGTCCTTAGGAAGGCTCTAATACTGTCCTTAGTTGCTAGAAGGGTTGCCTTTAAGTGGGGCTTGCTGTATGTCGATTGTGCCGAGAATCGCTCGCGCAACAATGCGCGCGCGATATTGTGGACACCTCTACTCACCCCTTTTGCTCGTGTGAACAGGGTGGCATCATAGAGGCTGGGTTTCCTCCTATAAGGAAGGGTCCTTCAAGGGCCCTCTCCGGGGAATGGTTCATGACAATACTGTCAATACTCAAACCCCGTTCTCCTCCTATTCCATATCACACCTCCGCCCTCACTGGTCTTGCCTGGGTCCATGAACTACTCACCGGCCACCCAGAATGCATCTGGAATGAACTTGGGGTCCATAAACATGTGTTTCACAAGCTCCAGCAGACTCTCCACAACTTTGGTGTTGCATCATCTCGGCATGTCCAAATTGAAGAACAGGTTGCCATATTTCTCTATGCCGCTTCCACCGGGCTGTCAACAACAAATATTGGAGAGTGTTTTCAGTGGTCACCAAGCACAGTCTCAAAGTATGTATCCCATGGTTTCCTTCTATATATCTTCTGATGGATATCCAGATATTTTAAAAAGATACTTGGAGTTCTCGCAACCCCCCCTTTCTGCACCACCTTTGTACAGCTTCCTGATGCTAATTCCCCTCCTCACTCCTTTATCCAAGGGAATCCCAAATTTTTTCCCTTTTTCAAGGATGCCCTGGGTGCTATCGACAGCACCCACATCGGTTGTTACTCCACTTCTGCAGAGCATGATGTGACAAGAGACCGCAACAGCATTCTCTCACAGAACTGCCTTGCTGCTTGTTCATTTGACCTCCACTTCACATATCTTTTGACTGGTCAGGAGGGCTCCACCACCGACTCAACTCTTTTCCATGATGCCCATCATTCCGATTTCCCCATCCCAAGAGGGAAATACTATCTCACTGATGCAGGCTTTGCCTCATCAAACACACTGCTTGTTCCTTATCGAGGTGTACAATATCATCTATCTGAGTGGGGTCATGCTGGCATACGGTGCGTTCTCTCTTTCTTTCCCATCTTCTCACTAATTTTTACACTTGTCCTAGGCCACGCACACCCCAGGAATTATTTAATCTGCACCATGCTCAAGCTCGCAATGTCATAGAGCATATGTTTGGGATTCTCAAGCAGGCATTTCAAAATCCTTCAGTACCCCCCTGAGTATAACATGGACATTCAAGTGCGCATCCCATCGGCACTTGCAGCCCTTCACAATTTTATTCACCATTATGATCACAGTGAGATTGATGTATTTGATGACAGGGTAGACCCTCAGATGGGTCATCGTGAAGCGGCTGGTGAACTGGGAAGAGGGGTAGTGATGCGCTATGAGAGGGAGCAAGCAAATATCAGGCGAGACAGGATTGCAGGTGAGATGTGGGAGCAGTATCAGAAAACACTTGAGGATTGCGCAGCAGGTATTTAGTTCAGACACATGTGCACATGTTTTCAGAAAATGAAAGAACACTTCATGGCATTCAACAAATTACGATACATGTGTGTGATGGGTGACTACTGTAGAAGTACAACTACAGTCAGGATGTCCTGGCCTTCTCCAATAGATCCTTGATGTAGTTGCGTGCAATCTCGCTGCAACAATGCTGACCCATTAGTCATAAGCACAATATAACTGTCTATGCACACAATGTCACAAGATCCCAAGATATTGATCACAGGGACAACATCATCCATGGAGAGCCATTCACCATTCAGTTCAATATCCTTGGTAAGATGTTGAATTGCCAGTGACCAATGGGTGGTCTCAGGAAGTGCCGAGATAGTTATGATGTCATTTGAAGGCAGCATATGCATGGCTGGAGGTGGGGCTGGGGCTGGGTTTGAGGGGAGTGCCAGCGGCATTGGGAGTGGGGGGAGTGCCAGCTGACATTGGGGGTGGGGATGAAGCAATGAATGCATGCATGGTTGAGTTGAAGTTATCGGCAAACCTCTCCATGGTTGACTGCATGCCGTGGACAGCAACTGCTGTGGAATCAGACTTGAGTTTTTTGGTAAATGAGGAAGATGTTTTGGAGGCAACATCCTTGACCTGAGATACTTTGCATTTGGAATGAAGGACACTGGATGAGGAGGAAGAGCGATCTGGTGCCCAGAGATGACAAGGAGTCCCCACTTTGACGTTCAAACAAATTGGGATTGGGGGACAGCTGACGCAGATGACTGAGGGGGAGTAAAATGGGCTGTCGACTGCTGTGCCCCTGATATGAATGTTGGCCTCTTGCACTTGATGGCATCAGAGATTTCATGATCCTGCGATGTGGCCAGCCTTTATCCCTGTACTTCTTGTATTCTTGATTATTCTACTAATGATCAGATGGCATTGACAAATTAGATGTTATGTACGCACCTTGACTAGATCACTCCACACCAATTCCATTTCAGGTGGAACAACAATTCCATTCTCATCGGTCCATAGGTGCCCAACCCTGGACTCATTCCTGAGAGCAACGATTACCAAGTGCTCCTTCTTCATCTAGTAGTAGACAATGTTAGCTGCGTGATATGGCAAAGCAAAAACATTTTGTACCCTTTGCCATTTTGATTTGCACATAGGTCCAGTCTTGATAGGACCCTTCTCATGCATGGGCTTAATAGAATTGGCTGCTTGGTTGAAGGTAAGGTCCTTGAACATGGCATTGGAGGTCATGTTTCCTTCTTGTTTCCACTCAACAAGGAACAGTAGAAATGCAGCTTCTTCTTCAGTTGTCCATATAGCCTTGTTACTTTCTGAGATTAGACTTCCTTCCATGGAATCTGGACTTATTGATGAGCGGGTCTGCATCATATGGGGTGGTGGAGGTGGGGGTAGAAAGATTGATGTGCCAATCGTTCCCGAGCCCAAGTCATTACACTACATCACATATGCAAATATGTGAATTACAGTTAACAGACAAAGACAACTGATATTAGTTAATTAATCATATGACATGTCACTGTCATCACACCTGTCACACATGTCACTCCCGGCTAATCCCAAAATTCAAGTTCCAAGTTCAAGTTTCAAGAAATCTCAGTTGCTGTATGGGGCCTGAAGTTTTGAATTTTTGGTGCAATCTGAGTGTGGAGTTTCAAACTGCCATATCTCATCCATTTCTCAATATATTGCCTTGAAACCTGGGCAGTAGAACCTTATATACTGTGTCTAGGTGCAGCAAAGATATGGGAGTCTAATATTCAGTTCTTGAAGTTTCGATTTTTGGGCACAAATCTGCATGCAAAATTTTGAACTGCCATATCTCAGCCATTTCTCAATGGATTGCCTTGAAACTTGGACAGTAGAGCCTCATGTACTGTATCTAGATGCAGCCAAATCATGGTATTTGCTCCTTAAATTGTCACATTTTGAGGTGCTGACCCCAAGCATGATAGATTACATTATCTGTTGTAATCTACCCCTTTGTCGGTTTGTCCATTATTGTTCTTCTTTGTTATCCTTGTCTCCATGGTTACCATTTCATCCCTTGATGGTGATCCCCTACTGTTTCACCTATTGTGTTTCACTTGTTGTGTTTCATCTATTGTGTTTCACTTATTGTGTTTCACCTATTGTCGAGCTACTTTTGCTATTGGTCTACCTTTATCTATTGTTCTGCTTATGGTACTGTACAGCCTCGCCACATACAGTATTTAAGCGCCTGTAGAAGCTGGGGAATGCCCCAAGCTTAGCTTTGTCCCATTCCCTGTCGCATCCCTTGCCCTGTACTCTCTCTCAATCACAACTTGTTTGTGCTGGCTTATACTTTGCTTGGCCTAAGCACACCTCAAGGGACCCTTGTGTTCCTTTTCCTCCTCTGCCTCTCTCTCATCGCTCTCTTCTTCTGTGAAACCAGAAGATCGACTCTGTCTGCGGGCTGAGTCATTGTTTGACTAAACCTTGAGACGCTAAACCTCTGAACCGGCCTTCTTGAGCCGGCCCCCACTGAACCCTTGAACCAAGTCACAGGGACTTGGCCCCCACTGAACCTTGAGCTAACGCTCTAACGGCCGCGACGCCGTTACATTATCCCTACAGCTGAATACATGACATGATACGACTATTTACAACTGTAGCATGCGAGAAAAGCACACTTGAGTTCATGGGGCCGGACAAGGGCTTAGGGAAGACTGAGAGAGACAAAATCAATGATGCAAGGCATGCGTTGAGGCAGCAATTGCGATCGTGCGTGAATGGGCGAATAGTGGGCTGCAAGCCCTCACATATGGCAGTGGCAAACAATGGTGAACAATGGAGGGATGGCTCGGTAGGCTGGAGTGACATGGTGAGTGATAGTGTGATGCTTGGGCACCTTTTGGTGTTTGTTGTGCGTGACGTGGCATTCGTGTGCGCACTACCTTTGTCGCCTACCCAACCTGCAGAAAAATGCGCTCATTTATCATTAGAGGGATCAGGACAGCTTTGTCATATGTAGTGCGTCATACATACCTGATATCAGGACATTGTTGTTGACCCTTGGATGTGAAAGCTTGCCCCTTTCACCTGGGCATTCAATTATATGATTCTGAAGGTGGAAATCATTATTCCCTTCTGGTCCGACCACCACGAGCTGTCTGTCACATTCTCTATCAAGGGACGATGGGACCACAAGCAGTGGCATACAAGTCTCAACCTGTCGGCGGCCAGACAGACGCATGTGAAGGAACAGAGGGGACTGGAGGAAGGATGGGATTCAGGGAGACATACCTTCATCATTCCTGTCTACCTTTCATTTTGTTCTCCCACACAGTGTATCATACTATTGTATGTGTGTGGTCTTGAGCAAGACATGGAACTTGCATGTCATGGGTTCCCTCCTCTGCAGCGAGTTCGGATGCATGCCGACGGGCATGTGCAAGCAGGCATCTCACATAAAGAATAAAGAGTGGATCTTTGCTGACAAGATCTCTGGCATGCAGTGATTGAGGACTCGCATCAACTCATCATGCCACCACTTGTCACGGCCCTGCATCCACGGAACTTCATTCCCCGTGTGCCTAAGAATGAGGATGTGCTCAACATGCAGGCAGCCCTTCAGTGCCAAATCGACTGCTTTGGTTGCGATAGTCTTCCCACCACAACGCCCTTGTTCAGCCATCCACTCTGTCATGTTTTCTGGCTTCTCTGCAGGGGCGAATTGTGACTGTATCAACGACTGCCAGAGCCACGTTGTCCTTACAGCACCAATGCATGCACACACAAGGAGGGCAGTGACTGCTTGCCATGCCAGAGGAAGGTAGATAGAGACAGAATCACCATTCTTGATGCCGAGAGATTTCAGTACATTGGCAACACTAGAAATGTCATGTGGCAAATCAGCATAGGGACCTCTCGACCTTTGTTGGGCTCATCAGCTTCGTAAATGATAGCAGTCTGGGATAGATGAGCCATCTGACATGGAGATACCCAGAAATGGCTCTGATCAATCATAATCTATGGTGGTATGGACCTTGTTGGGATGTTTGAATGCCTAACAGTCAACACAGTTGTATGACACATTCAGACCCACAGGGATGAGGCGACATGAGGGGTGGCATGGGGCATTTTACTTGTGTCAGCAGCGTCTCAGGCACTGGTGGTGTGGAGGCGGTTTGTGCTCCTCCTGAGGTGGTGAGTGACTGAGCTCAGATCCGGGGCCTTCTTGGACAATGTGTGTTGCATGAGACTAAAACGATGGTCAGGGTTGAGACCAAAATGGTGGCAGCAGACGAGCTGAGGTAATGGCTGCAAGCAAGACTGAAACTGTGGAAGAAGCCAGATGAAGCTGACTTTGTAGGGGCTGGTTGAACTGAAGTAACGGCAGCTAGAGGAGACGAGGAGGATGGTGAGAAAGAAACAGAACGTATGTACTCATCATGGATACAAAATATACATGAGCACATGAAACATATAACAAAAACATACATTTACATCAGAGGAGACTGAGACTGCGGCAACTGGGATTGAGACAACTGGGGCAGATAAGGCCAGCAAGGCAGCACATGTGGCCAACAGAATGGCCAACAGAATTGAAACAACTAGAGACAGGGATAGTGTTGGTGACGTAGACAGCCAGCAATGCTGAAATGACAGCAGCAGGCAATATGAAGACTTGGTGGACAAAGCAGGTGCCGATGGATGAGAGGCGGCAGTGGGCAGGACTGGGGACGTGATGGCAACGACTTGGCAAGGCAAAGAATGGAGCAGCTGATGAAGCTAAGATGGCTAACGATAAGGATATGGCAGGTGCAACAGATGCAGGGTTGATGGTGGATGGACGATGGACAAGGCTGAGTGAGACAGCACGATGGGAAAGGTCGGAGATAGAGATGTCCATTTTGGTCACAGCATCCCATCACTCATGGCAAAGCAATCTCAGAAGAAGTGCAATGGATCATCATTCGTCTCAGTACAAACATGTCGGTGGAGGATATCTCCAAATACAGACATAAGTGTGCAAAAAGTTGAAGGGATCCTCGCCAACGTCAAGCACACTGGTGGTGTCAAACTTCCCTGCCAAGTGAAACCTCTACTCCATTGGTCGCTTTGTGACTATGATGTCGAGGTATGTGGCACAAAAAATGTACTAGCACATTTTTTATTGAAATTGGACCCATACAGCACCTGTTGACAACTCTAAATAGCTTGCCAGATCTCTATCTCGATGAGTTGCATATGGAAATGTTAGAGACATGTGGGGTGTTGGTATCAGTGTCAACGATATGGAGGACACTTGTCAAGGCTGGCTATAGCTTGAAGAAGGTACGCACTTTTCCTTGTGTACATTTCAAGTTTCTGATACAGGATGGATAGCTCTCACGCACTACACTTGAGCATTGTGAAGAAAAGTGAGCTGCATTTGCTGCACATATTGGAACCTATCATCCAAATCAGATTATCTTTGTGGATGAGAGTTCTGTTGATCGCTGAACAACATACTGTGGACAAGCTTGGGCTATTCGTGGCAGGAAAGCCACGCGCAAGGCATTTTTCTGTCAAGGACGATGGTGAGTGACATGCCATCCATAATGCCATGTAAGGTGTGAAACGGGTAACCCCCGGGTAAATTTTCCTGAACCCCTACCCGTACCCATGAACACCGTACCCTTACAGATAAAGGGTACAGTTTCACTGTACATTGCTCGGGTTCACCATTACTGGTATGGGTTTCATAATAACTGCAGTATGTAAGAAAAAACCGCGGGTTTCACATATGTATCACTAGCTAGTAAAATAAAAGAAGTACGTAGTATAACTAATCAAGCAAAATGTTCTTTTTCAACGACACTGCAGCCAACACATCATCAAACACAAGGAGACCGCAACAGGCCCAGGAACCAAAGCAGAGAAAAGCTCGAATTGAAACCGATGAGAGATTATTGCACGTGAATGGGAGAAGGTGATGGCCTTGTGAAAAAAACCCGTTCAACAGCTGTCGAGGTGGCAGGGATACTGAGATAATCCAAAGCCATACGATGAAGGCTTGGATATACAAAACGGTTGTCATACCACCACTTCAGCAGATCTTTGACGTTTTCGACAGGGAGGCTCAAGTAGGCCTGGACCTCATTCCAGCAGAGTTGGGTGGTGACAGAGAGATTACTGAATGATGCGTATCCTTCGTCGTTTGCTTCTTTCATTTGGGCCAAGTCTCAGTCCAGGTCATCAGTGGTAGGCTTCTCATACTTCGTGTATTCATCATAAACAAGGTTCTCCACCACCTCAATCCATTCACCTTCCCAATTGTGGTTGCAAAAATTCTCAAGTTTCATGCCAGGGTGTAGAACCATAGTGATGCGGTACGCAATAGAGTCATCGGTGAGGGAGTAGTAACGGTTCATTTTCTTGCGTGCAAGCTTCATGGCTTCAACGAGAGCAGCTGGGAACTCTTTCCCTGTCTTTGGGTTGAGATGGCTGGTAAGCTGATCCATTGCGGGAATGACAGCAGCGACTGCTGCAGAGTCTTGTGAAAAGAAGATAGTCGCGTTCTTGAATTGCTTTGGGGAGATATTAGGAATTAATTCAATTAAGTAAAAATATGACTTACCTGTAGTACCAAGACAAGATCTTCAATGATAACCCACTCTTCATCATCAAGCTCATACTTCCGAAGCTTGAGGACCTTGTCAGCCGTCATTGCATCAATAACCTCACGATATTTCGTTGCAAAATGAAGCATGTAGTATGTCAAATTCCAGTGTGTCACAACGTCATGCAGCATGAGGCACGGCTTGAGTCTGAGCTCCTTGCAACACTTGCGCCACTTCGGGAGAGTGATAGTTGTTGAGTGAATGATAGCAAATGACAGACGACGAAGCTATTGAATCAAGATCAGTGGTTACTCCAAGTCCCAGGGAACAACTAAGATAGTACATACCTTCGTCACGATTTGACGAACAGTAGCCGTAGTTTCCATGATCTCTTCCTTCTTCTCCTCGTCTAGGTTCTCAAGTTCATCAATACCATCATCATCATTATCCTCATCTGGTACATCCGATCTGTCTTCATCTTCGTCCTTGTCCTCATCGTCATCTTTGTCTTCATCCTCGTCTTCTTCATCGAGTGCACCATCTTCACCAATGTCATCATTGTTATCAGATACGCCAGCTAATGCAGCATTGAATGGGCTGAGGAGGGCTTTGGCCGAGAGATGCAGAGTGTGATTGAAACAGCGGACACGGTTTTGTCCATCAAAAGAGTTCTCCATTGTTGCAAGAGCTTTGGTCTGCGTGTTGTTCGCAGATCCATTGTCAGTGTTTATGGCCAGAATATGATCTTGGAGTCCAAACGTTTTGAGCATCTTCTGAAAGGCCTTTGCCAAAGCTGTCTGTACCCGTATGAGATTCTGGAACCTCAATGATATTGAGTAAGAAAGCTAGCATGGCACCTTGATGCTCAAGGTGTACAGTCCAGGCAACGAACGCGCGGTGGTTGGTTGAAGTCCAACAATTGGTCGCGAAGTGAATGCGACCTGGGTGTTCTTGCAGTAGTTTGCTTATCCATTCATGGCACTTGATGTATGCAGCCTTGACATCACATCGAACCGTGTTTGGACATGGAACTTTACGGTTGGGGTGTCATGAACCATTCTCCGGAGAGGGCCCTTGAAGGACCCTTCCTTATAGGAGGAAACCCAGCCTCTATGGTGTCACCCTGTTCACATGAGCAAAAGGGGTGAGTAGAGGTGTCCACAATATCATGCATGCATTGTTGCGCGAGCGATTCTCGGCACAAATGACATACAGCAAGCCACACTTAAAGGCAACCCTTCTAGCAACAAAAGACAGTATTAGGGCCTTCCTAAGAACCCTTTGGAACAACCCTAGGAGCTCTACAATAGGCACTAACCTAGTATCAAAGGCCCTACAATGCGTTATTAGACCAACTCTAATAACTATAGAACGAACTATAAGGCAATACTAAGGACCTTAATAGAAGTATTAGCGTCGACTCTAAGGACCCTAATAGAACTATATAAGGGCCTTATAAGATAACACTATTCCCTAACCAAACTACAAGTCCTCAAATGACCGGCCCTAAACTAACTAACAGGAAATGAATCAGGTGCTCACACGTGCACTAAAGCAGTGAACACGTGGGCAATGGAAGCTCTTACTCATCAAGAGAAGCCTTCTTACTCAGCAGCTTATTGAGCATGACTGAGCATGCTCAGTAAGCGTGCTCCGACTTCTTACTCATCACTCTATTGTGCTTGATAACAAGGTTATGACTTGTTCCCTATTTAGCAGTTCTCTTATAGTATATAAGCACTCAATAAAGTAGTGGACAGTCCTCAGACTGTCCATCTGTTTACGGCACTCTCTTTCCCTGGGATACTCCTTTAAGGACCGTCCCCTTGTGACTACCCTGGCCTCTTCCCTGCATGACTGCTCTACTCTCACAGTAACAGTACCTCTCTGGTATTTGTTACTACTCTGGACTCTGCTCCTTGCCCACGCGGTCTTGGACGTCTATTGACTCGTCTTCGAGCTTATCCCTCGCTCTTGAACTGGATAGTTCAACAGTGAGTCTTGACATGGGGTGCCCGGTCTTGAAAATATCGATGAGCTTGGGATCAGAGACAATTTGCAGAGGACGGTTGCATTCTGCCACCCATTTTGCAATGTGTGCACTGTTCAACGTGTTTAGAATAGAGCATTTAGCTGATAATAAGTACTACTTACCGAAATTCTGTGTTCGTGTGTGCTCTATGCAAGTATGTGACAGGCCACTGTCCTTGGCGGGCAAATGCTGCAAATATGTTGCCAGTGCGGCCTTCACTAGCAGCCTCGCCCTTCATAGCTGCATTCACCATGTCCTCACCAAAGCATCAGATGGCATGGTGCTTGAGATTCACAGTTGAAGATTTGTTGCCCTTATCTTGATAGCGCTGAACACCTTTCGAGCCTGTCTTGCAATGTTTTGACAAACAGGTGAAGAAGTGGGAGACATGGTTTTTGTGAATTTGAATAGAGATGTCAGGCTTGAAAAACATGTAGATGGGGGACCGCCATGACTTCTTTGTGTCTTCTAGTGTCCAAGTAAGCAAAAGAGGTAAAAAATGATAATGAAACGACATACGTAGGCCTTTTTCAAGCTCCTCATTATCTGATTCAATCTTGATAGCATTGCCTGTTGCACCGTTGCTGCTGATACTCATATGATCATCCATCGTCAGTGCTTGCTCCACTTCTTGTTCGCTTTCAACAGGTGTGGAGGTGGCATTGGATGCCACATGCTTTGCGCGCTTGAGAGGCTGGGTGATTGCCTTCGAGCCATTTGTGATGCTACATTTGACTCCACGCTGGAGTGCCTTGGTGCTCAACTTGACTGCGCTGGCAAAGGAAGAGGTCGAAGCTGAAGTCTGAAGTGAAGAGTGTGATGACTTTGCTGAGGACTTTGACCCCAAACTGCGAGGCATGAGCAACAAGTGAGATGTTGAAGATAATTTGCTCACCTTTATATGATCCAGCCAGATCTTGATGAACCAACCCTTTGGACCCATGTCATACGACTTTGCAAACATGGCACTAAGTGTTACGAACCAAGGCCAAGCCCTGGCCGAGGATTGTCCTATTTTACTCAAGAAAGACCTCTCTCACTTTGCATTGCCGACTCCCTTCCATTTTCTGGGCTATCCCTCCTGTGGTACAAGATATTGCTATTGCAAAGGCACTCTAACACGACCAGGCACCGGTTTCCTAATCGGGTAATCATCGCGTGGCAGCCACATGGCCACCAAGCCACCATGGACCCGAAACAGCGGCACAAACTCTTAGAAACTGTTGCATAAATCATCTGATGTCATCAAGGCTCCAATGACATCATGGCTGACTGAGCGACTCCACAATGACCTCATAGGCTCACTAAGTGCCCCACAGTGACATCATAATGATGTCATCGCTCCACAATGATCAGTAATGCGCTCAGTAAGCCTGAAACTTGACACAAGCAAGTTTATGCCTCTGTAGTCCTATTGGATGGTACCAAAGAGTCTAGAATAGTCCCAGTGCTTTGTAATCGACCCTGTACACTGTATATAAGCCCCAATGAAGCATGGCAGTCATCAGACTGTCCATTTGTGATACTCTCATCTTCCTGGGTACTCCCCTGCGACCGCTCAGTCTAAAGATTCCCCTCGCTTCCAAGGTACTCTTCAACGACCGCCTTGTTTAAAGTCTCCTCGCTACACTGGCCTCCAGCCTTCGCCTTTGTCTCTTGCAACACCTACCAGTCCCCATCTGGTACCTCCTCGTCGTTTGGCTCGTCCTTTTGTTCAACGCCGCCTTCGCCGTGTATCATCTGTTCCGACCCTTGCCCACCTGCTCCTGAGTCCTTAGTGATCAGCAGTACGTGTCTTAACACTAAGTGCCGTCTTCACGTAAAGGGAGGCGGCCACTGAGTCCAAGTCACACTCACCAGTTTTCTCACAATTGTGATCAACAATCGCTTCTGTTTGGGCTGGTCCCAAGCCTGTGCAAGCTGTCACCCTGTGGCAGGAGACTCTTGAATAGTGCTTTCAATACCCATAAACCCGGCCAATAAGGGTGCAGTGTTGCGCAGGTGTGACAAATTTAAAACCATACCCGTACCCATGCCTACCTGTGACCAAATTGTCACGGTGTCACCCGTACCCGAGTCACACCTTAATGCCATGTAACTCATGATCTTCATGTGCCAGATATTCTGTCTTTCCTGCATTATCTCTCAACAATGGTATTATACACTGTGACATTGTTGAAGGCTCTTTCGACACTGAGCTTTTCTGCACATTCATCAATTGCCTCTTGGATCATATGCAGCCATTTCTGGCCCCCAATTCAGTCATTGTTATGGACAATTGTCAAATTCACAAGGACCCTGCCATTATAGAGCTTATTGAATCTCCGTAAATTCTATTCACATCTATTGACAAGTGTTGACACTCCTGTTCGTATTTAGGGGCATACATGTCAAATTTCTGCCACCCTATTCCCTTGAGCTGGCATTTTCTGCAATGAAGTACCTGTTCTCACATGACACAGCATCGCAAGTACCAAGCAGTGTCACTGCCCCAAGTTTCTTCCCTTCCCCTGTCTCCCCTCTCCACAGTCTCTGACCATCTTCCTCTATTTTCATATCTTTTTCTTCGTGTGGTTGGTCCTTTTTTTTCTCTCTCGGCTGCTTTCTGACCCATGAACACACTTTAGGCCCCATTCTGTGGGTGTAGATACTTGCTTCCAAGTCTCTATTTCGCTTACGCCTAACCGTTTCTCTTGCACCTCAACTTTCCAAACCATCACCACCTCCCCCTCCAATGGATGCCAAGGAAGACGAATTGACCGCACCTGCGGCTCGAAACGAGGCAAGCCTTGCTCCTCACCTGTGTCTATCGCCTCACTTTGTTCTGACTGCCCCCACAGACCAACAAAAAAAAGACATGCTATGGAAAATGCTGTTCTCTCTTCCTGCAACTTGCCTCACATCGGTCATTGCACCACTCATCAATTCTGCCACTGATATCATCTTTACGCACATTTGGGCAGTCTATCCAGATGCCATCAAAGTTGTCATCTGATATCCTCTCTCTGGTGCCAACGTGACTGAACATGAAGTCCTCCTCCTTTGGCGTCCCACCACCGCTGCTTCCACCCAGTCATGGACAGATGGCACAACTCTTCATCTCCAACCTGAGTTTGATTGGACAAACACCACCAAGCTCTGCCCTCCACCGAATATGAATGTGTGTATACATTCCCTGCACTTTCTGATCGCGTGGTGGACCTGCTCCTGACCGCCTTGTTCAGACGTCTTGGCGCATATGAACAAGACCGTCCTGCCTTGCCCACCCTCTCCCATCTGCTTCCACACCTTCCCAGATTTGTGTCTCCCAACAGGCCCCCACTTCTGCTTTGTCATATCCTCGTGCCTTAAGCCCAACTTTCCTTATGCACCACT
Organism: Russula earlei; assembly: GCA_025769875.1. Classification (NCBI taxonomy): domain Eukaryota; kingdom Fungi; phylum Basidiomycota; class Agaricomycetes; order Russulales; family Russulaceae; genus Russula; species Russula earlei. Next base: position 82,309 of record JAGFNK010000150.1, on the reverse strand, counting down.
CCTTGCACATTCATGCACGATTGCAATCGCTGCCTCGATGCACGCCTTGCGTCATCGATTTTGTTTCTCTCAGTCTTCCCTAAGCCCTTGTCTGGCCCCATGAACTCAAGCGTGCCCTTCTCATGCACTACAGTTGTAAATAGTCATATCATGTCATGTATTCAGCTGTAGGGATAATGTAATCTATCATGCTTGGGGTCAGCACCTCAAAATGTGACAATTTAAGGAGCGAACACCATGATTTGGCTGCATCTAGATACAGTACATGAGGCTCTACTGTCCAAGTTTCAAGGCAATCCATTGAGAAATGGCCGAGATATGGCAGTTCAAAAATTTGTGCCCAAAAATCAAAACTTCAAGAACTGAATATTAGACTCCCATATCTTCGCTGCACCTAGACACAGTATATAAGGTTCTACTGCCCAAGTTTCAAGGCAATATATTGAGAAACAGATGAGATATGGCAGTTTGAAACTCCACACTCAGATTGCACCGAAAATTAAAACTTCAAGAACTGAGAATTAGACCCCAACTCTTGGGCTGCACCTAGATACAGTAGATGAGATCCCATTGTCAAAGTTTCAAGTCAATCAATTGAGAAATGGTTGAGATATGGCAGTTCAAAAATTTGCACTCCAAAAATCGATATGTCAAGAACTGAATATTAGGCTCCCATATTTTAGCTGCACCTAGATACAGTATATAAGGTTCTACTGTCAAAGTTTCAAGGCAATCTGTTGAGAAACTGTTGAGATATAGCTGTTTTATTTTTGCACTCAAATTGACATCCAAAAATGGCAAGTGCAAGGTCACGTGAAAAAATAATATGAGTCTATTTCAAATATGAGTTATTTTTCGGTGTGATTTGCTGGGTTTACATGTGATATGCAAAATATTTTTTCTAACCCTTCCTTCCACTCCTTCCAAGTGGGGTATTGCAAGCATGTCCTTAAGGCAGAATATGTGTCACCAATGTGTGGGTGCACATCTTTGTGCAAATTTTGTATGTGCAGCTCTGGTGAAAATGGGGCTGCAAGCACCCAGATGTTGAGCTTGAGTCAGACTGCCCAACTCCAAGTTTGATGCTGACACATCATGTGTAACCCCATATATGCAAATATGCAAATGACAACAGAAAAAAATGCATATTAATTTATTATATACATCATATCACTTACATCACTCCTGTCACTCCTGTCACTCCCAGAAAATCCCAAAATCCAAGTTCAAGTTCAAGATTCAAGAATTCTCAGTTGGTAAAAGGGGCCTTATAGACAAGACTGAGTTATGATCCTTTCAGCTCCAACATGAACCAGCCTCCATAGTCTGGTCCCCATTACTGTCGTTTTCACGTGACCTTGCACTTGCCATTTTTGGATGTCATTTCAAGTGTGAAATCAAAACTGCTATATCTCAACAGCTTCTCAACAGATTGCCTTGAAACTTTGACAGTAGAACCTTATATACTGTATCTAGGTGCAGCTAAAATATGGGAGCATAATATTCAGTTCTTGAAATGTCGATTTTCAGGTGCTGACATGGGTGCAAAACTTTGAACTGCCATATCTCAACTGTTTCTCAATCAATTGACTTGAAACTTTGACAATGGGATCTCATGTACTTTATCTAGGTGCAGCCCAAGAGCTGGGGTCTAATTCTTAGTTCTTGAAGTTTCGATTTTTGGGTGTGATCTGAGTGCAAAATTTCAAACTGCCATATCTCAACCGTTTCTCAATAGATTGCCTTGAAACTTGGACAGTAGAACCTTATATACTGTGTCTAGGTGCAGCTAAAATATGGGAGCCTAGTGTTCAGTTCCTGAAGTTTCAATTTTTGGGTGCCAATCTGCATGCAAAATTTCGAACTGTCATATCTCAACTATTTCTCAATGGATTGGCTTGAAACTTGGGCAGTATCATCTCATGTACTGTATCTAGATACAGCCAAATAATGGGTTTCACTTGTTAAATTTTCACGTTTTGGGGTGCTGACCAACCCCGAGCACGATAGGATATCTCTACACATGACTATTTACAGCTGTAGCACGCAACCACAGCAAGGAAAATACAGTGAGACAGACGGAAAACATCACTGGTGGGACGATAGCAGGTCTCCGGACTGTAGCGTGCCAGGTCGGGCACACGGAGTCCGTGGGGCTTGATCCGAGGGCAGGTAGGAGCGGAAGGGAGCAGGGGAAAGCAAGGTCGTGCCCCGGAACGCAACGCACACGTGCGCGTGCGAGAGGGTGTGTGTGTGTTCTCAAGGGAATGGTTCACACAGGCAGACGAGATGTTTTAACGCAGAGGCAAAAGCTCCCTCCTATTTGAGACTGTAGCTACTAGCCTTAAATACTGTAGAAGAAAGGTGGGGTGAGAACTAGGTAATCAAAAACATGGATGAGAAGACAATGGCATAAGAATCCTACTGCTCCAACTGCGAGTCCGTGAGCATGGGGCGGTGCGGCGAGGACGACGGGGCGAGGCGCTGTGGGCAGCAAGCCCTCAGATCGAGTGGCGATGATGTCTGTGTGTGCGTCATCCGAGTCCGTATGTATGCGCGTGGCAGGGGTGAAGACGATGCTTGAGAGATGATGATGAAAGGGGCGAGAGTGGGATTGAAAGGGAGTCGACGACGGGTGAGAGCGATATGACGAAAGGGTGGGGAGCATGAAGCAGACAAAGATACTAGTGGTGCAGGGGATGGATGTAGATGAGGGAGCGCGAGGCATGGGTGAAGTTGGAGGCGATCGAGCTGAGGTGTCATCGCTGTTCCTGGGCATAGAGTGGGCGATGCGAGGGAATGACGTTGAGAGGAGCGCACAAGAGGTAAGTGAAAAGAGGGAAAGGAATGATGATAGTTGGAGGGATGATAGGAGGGGAAGGGAGACGAGAGACAAAGGGAAAGGAAGACGCGTGGGTGAGGGACGTGAGGGAGGTGGGGGCAAGTGCAAGTCATGTGAGTTTCCTGGTCAGCGGGCTCAGACACCTTACAGGACTGCTTAGAGGAGGTTTTGCATACCGTCAGGGAATTTGAGGATGTGGGGTGCCATGGCATCTGATGGACCCTCCGTTTTTTGGATGGTCGACGTCTTGACCTGGGGTCTGGAGAAGGCGACCTCGTGCGACTTTGCGGTTCACTTGCTTTGCCACTCTCCTACAACGGCGGCATAAGAATGAAATAAGCTGAAAGGGTGTTTGCATTGACTTGCCTTGGCAGCCCGTTGAATGGCAACATCAGCCAACCCATGCAGTACCTCCCAGGGTGCCACGAGGCTGGAAGCTGGGAGCCCACAGCCATCGTCGTCCTCGTCTGATGAGTCCGTGCTCATTGTAGTTGATATTGGGAAGGGCCTCTTTAGAAGGGCACACTTGGGTTCATGGAGCCGGACAAGGACTGGCCTTGCTCGACTCAGGGTGACACCGGGGCATGAAGGAATTGAGCGGGGGTGAGAGGGGGGGTTCTGTATCCAAGTTTTCAGTGGACACTTTGCCTTGAGGTTGAGGTTGGGAGGTGGCATGATGACACGCTCTCGCGTCCAGCGCCGGGACCACCAGCGGCAACAAGCATGGAGCTGCGGCAACTGCTTGTGGGATCAACAGGAGAATGATTTATAACTTGAGTCAGCATGGTTCGCGGCTGTCAGGGAGGGATGGTGAGGATGCATGCGTATGATTTGGTGTATGTTTGCCACGTTCCTTGGCTTGAAATCTCCGCGGAGGCTCAGGCGAGGTGACACACTCATTTGGGTGCCTTTGGGCGATATTGGAAGGCTCCATGACCTTGTGAGAGTGCAAGTGGAAGAGGTGCGAGCAGAAGATGGTGGCGAGGGGGATGATCGTAGTATGGAGGAAGGCCCATGACTGGGGATGAACAAGTTACCTGTGAGATTCATTAACTCAGTAGCGATTGCTAGCACATGCTCTGTCAGAGGATCTAGAGTGGAACCTGTCCATGTTGCGAACAATATTGTTACTGCAAGTAACACATGGCATCTATTAGACCCTCCACATAGAGGCAAAGACAAGAGATGTAGTTGCCTACTTCAAGACAAACTGACCGACGATGTTCGCTGGGCTGATCGGCAATACTCCCTTCTTTGTTTGGTGATACATTGATTGAGGTAAGATGTGGGTTTCATCAGAGGAGTATCCTTGGATGGCCTTGAGGGAAAGTAGCTGCATGGCAATTCGTTGATGCTGTCACCTGCAGAGGAAACATCATCTGCATGGCGCCATTGTTGACCAGCAAGTCAATTTGTGCATTCGAAATCACGACAAAGAGCTGGTTACCCATCCATATAGAGAAGAGTGTCCCATATATCCTTGACCAGGCTCGTAGAGTGTGCTCAGGATAAGAGCGAAGGAAGTAGTAACGAAGGAGCAGGCCGGGAGGGATCATATGGATATGGCAGGTCCGAAATTTTGCATGCAGATTGGCACCCAAAAATCGAAATTTCAGGAACTGAACATTAGGCTCCCATATTTTAGCTGCACCTAGACACAGTATATAAGGTTCTACTGTCCAAGTTTCAAGGCAATCTATTGAGAAACGGTTGAGATATGGCAGTTCGAAATTTCGCACTCAGATCACACCCAAAAATCGAAACTTCAAGAACTAAGAATTAGACCCCAGCTCTTGGGCTGCACCTAGATAAAGTACATGAGATCCCATTGTCGAAGTTTCAAGTCAATTGATTGAGAAACAGTTGAGATATGGCAGTTCAAAGTTTTGCACCCATGTCAGCACCTGAAAATCGACATTTCAAGAACTGAATATTATGCTCCCATATTTTAGCTGCACCTAGATACAGTATATAAGGTTCTACTGTCAAAGTTTCAAGGCAATCTGTTGAGAAGCTGTTGAGATATAGCAGTTTTGATTTTGCACTTGAAATGACATCCAAAAATGGCAAGTGCAAGGTCACGTGAAAACGACAGTAACCCCCCAACCCACTGACTAAGCTGATACTCAAACAGCCACAACTTGAATGCTCTAACACACCTCTAAAATGTTATAGCCAATGACAACAGTGATTTGATAGAAAGTACCATTATTGCCGTTTTCAGCGGACTTGGCGGAGTTTGAATTCCACCCAAATTGGCGCAGAAAACCCTCTCAAACGTGCGGGGCGAATATCTCCCTCAAAACAGCTTCAATTCACATGGAACTTATTGTCCCTGAATCGCCTGAATGAGGGCTAGGCAGCCCCATTGTTTTCATGAGATTTGAGTGAGAATTGGTGGAGCTGGACTCAAGCCACCTCCACATGTGTATTTGATGAATTACAACTCAAAATCACGGTCTATATCTATTATTTTTCCCTCATGTTGTACCCATGGGCTGTCTTGAGGCAGCCCCATAGTGTTTTTGACTCAAGCGTTGTGGTGTGCAACGTCGTTTCCCTCATATCGTGTGACAGTAGCACGGTCGTGTGCCAGGAAGGAGCCCCCCCAGGAAGTGCACACCTGAGCCCATGGGGCGGTGAAGTGTGTCCAAGAATGCAGAATGACTTCATAAGACTGAAGCTCCAAAGAGGAGGAGCACCTAGTGGGAACGCGAGAACGTGTTTGTTCATTCGACTGCACTCAGGTTCACACAGATGATAAGGGAAAAACACAGGGCAACTTTATTCAAGATGGTAGCAGATACAGGTGGGAACTAAGGCTAAGGGACAGGAAAAGCACAAAAGACAGGCATATGAAAGGAAATCTAGACGTGAGAAGGGGACCGAAGCTGGACAACGCGAGGTATCGAGTCGTGGTCTCCAGCGGCTGTGGTAGTGGCGTGTGGCGATTTGTGAACGATGGCCGAGGCCAGGTGTGGTGACGAGGGGTGTGGTCGAGTCGCGACGCGAGGAGGGGGAGACGATGCAAAGGAGAGGCTGGAGGGGGGATAGGGAGAGTGCTGGTGGGTGGTTGCTTGGGCGCTGATGGCGCTGCCGAACGCGATTGTGGGTGGGACGATTGGAGAACTTGGATGGCAGATGTGAGGTAGAGGAGCGAGGGGGCGTGGAAGTAGAAAGGGAGAGGGAAGACAGCGGCAGGCTGGGAAATGGACGCATAGGCGGCGTGCAGATCTCTGACTAACAAAGTGAGAGTCTAGTAAAAAAGGGGAGAAAAGCATACCGAAATGTACAGTAGCAACACCGTCCGATGGCAACGAAGACGGCAGCATGGTACGGGGCTCTTCGGCTGTGCGTTGGGACTCGTCGGTGCATGGTGAAGGCGGGGGCGTTGAGGGCAAGGGCGTGTGGTGGTTGATGGGGGCGAGGGTGGCGTGCTGGCGGTGACGATGATGATGATGTGAGGACGAAGAGGAGATGGCACGAAAGGAATACGCACATATGTACTCTTGTAAGCGATTCGCGGCCAGCCATATAGCTGTGTGGGTGAGTCGATATCGAGGCCGTGCGCCTTTGCGACTTTTTTGCATGTCTTGTGGTCCGTGCGTTTGTGCTGTAGTGAGTTCCCAGGCTTCTGCATTTACATAGGCATAGGACTCTTCCTCCCCATCCTCATCAATAGCAGGAAGGGATGTCTTGGAAGCCTGAGCTCGTGGTTGTGATCGCTTCGGTCGAGTGGGAGTGCCTGAGCTGTCACTTTCATTTCCACCAGTTTTTTTTTCGGGCAGCCTTCCTTTGGCCAGTAGTACGTGTCTGATGCAGGCCGGCGTTTTGAAGCACGTTGCTTCGAGCCCATGAGGGTTTAGGGGGTTGAAATGGAGGGGTAGAGTAAGGTATGGTGAGCAGCTCTGGGAAGGGAAGAACACCCTGTCGTTGTCCTGGAGTCGGAGTGGACAGGGTGGACGGTTGATGAATAAGCCACACGACTCTTTACGCACACGCTTTACGCAACAACAGGGCCCACACATGAGGCACCATACCTTGCTCTACCCCTCCATTTCAACCCCCTAAACCCTCATGGGCTCGAAGCAACGTGCTTCAAAACGCCGGCCTGCATCCGACACGTACTACTGGCCAAAGGAAGGCTGCCCGAAAAAAAACTGGTGAAAATGAAAGTGACAGCTCAGGCACTCCCACTCGACCGAAGCGATCACAACCACGAGCTCAGGCTTCCAAGACATCCCTTCCTGCTATTTATGGATGGGGAGGAAGAGTCCTATGCCTATGTAAATGCAGAAGCCTGGGAACTCACTACAGCACAAACGCACGGACCACAAGACATGCAAAAAAGTCGCAAAGGCGCACGGCCTCGATATCGACTCACCCACACAGCTATATGGCTGGCCGCGAATCGCTTACAAGAGTACATATGTGCGTATTCCTTTCGTGCCATCTCCTCTTCGTCCTCACATCATCATCATCGTCAGCCGCCAGCACGCCACCCTCGCCCCCATCAACCACCACACGCCCTCGCCCTCAATGCCCCCCGCCTTCACCATGCACCGACGAGTCCCAACGCACAGCCGAAGAGCCCCGTACCACGCCGCCGTCTTCGTTGCCATCGGATGGTGTTGCTACTGTACATTTCGGTATGCTTTTCTCCCCTTTTTTACTAGACTCTCACTTTGTTAGTCAGAGATCTGCACGCCGCCTATGCGTCCATTTCCCAGCCTGCCGCCGTCTTCCCTCTCCCTTTCTACTTCCACGCCCCCTCGCTCCTCTACCTCGCATCTGCCATCCAAGTTCTCCAATCGTCCCACCCACAATCGCGTTCGGCAGCGCCATCAGCGCCCAAGCAACCACCCACCAGCACTCTCCCTATCCCCCCTCCAGCCTCTCCTTTGCATCGTCTCCCCCTCCTCGCGTCGCGACTCGACCACACCCCTCGTCACCACACCTGGCCTCGGCCATCGTTCACAAATCGCCACACGCCACTACCACAGCCGCTGGAGACCACGACTCGATACCTCGCGTTGTCCAGCTTCGGTCCCCTTCTCACGTCTAGATTTCCTTTCATATGCCTGTCTTTTGTGCTTTTCCTGTCCCTTAGCCTTAGTTCCCACCTGTATCTGCTACCATCTTGAATAAAGTTGCCCTGTGTTTTTCCCTTATCATCTGTGTGAACCTGAGTGCAGTCGAATGAACAAACACGTTCTCGCGTTCCCGCTAGGTGCTCCTCCTCTTTGGAGCTTCAGTCTTATGAAGTCATTCTGCATTCTTGGACACACTTCACCGCCCCATGGGCTCAGGTGTGCACTTCCTGGGGGGGCTCCTTCCCGGCACACGACCGTGCTACTGTCACACGATATGAGGGAAACGACGTTGCACACCACAACGCTTGAGTCAAAAACACTATGGGGCTGCCTCAAGACAGCCCATGGGTACAACATGAGGGAAAAATAATAGATATAGACCGTGATTTTGAGTTGTAATTCATCAAATACACATGTGGAGGTGGCTTGAGTCCAGCTCCACCAATTCTCACTCAAATCTCATGAAAACAATGGGGCTGCCTAGCCCTCATTTAGGCGATTCAGGGACAATAAGTTTCATGTGAATTGAAGCTGTTTTGAGGGAGATATTCGCCCCGCACATTTGAGAGGGTTTTCTGCGCCGATTTGGGTGGAATTCAAACTCCGCCAAGTGCGCTGAAAACGGCAATAAAGTGGGGAGGTGCTCATGTGCAAGGACAAAGGCCACTAATGAGAGTGGACAGAGGAGAGACACAGCTAAGAGCATCAATGTGGATTGAAGGGGTATCCAAGTCCCTGCACCAGGGAACTTACAAGGCATTTCCACAGAGTTCTCACTGTAACAAATGCCTGGAGTGTATTTCAGTAAGTTCAGCCCCTGACTATAACATTTGACATGTCTAGAACCAAGGTGGGATTGTATGTGTCTTGTACAGTATTACATGTTGAAAACCATCAGCTCAGCACCTCTGTAGTATTTGATGACACTGATGGACTGATATTACTCGTGTCAGTCGATACATGAATTGAGACCAAGCGCCCATCCATCATGACCCGCTCCTGATCGGACTTAATGTGGACCATACCTCGTTACTCATCAAGGCCGCAAAGAACGGCGCCCACGGTGTCTGAGGTACTTGGGACTCCTCAATTACAACGATAGAAGGTGCCATGAGCAAGATGAGCTTGCTACGCCAGCCCAAGTTCAGGTGAAGACGTCCGAAGGGAGCACGAGCACTGGCAGGAAAAATGAGAGGGCTCACGTGGCCATGAACATAGAGATCGTATGAATAGATTAGAAGGTATGAAACAAGACACGAAGGGAGGCCACGGACAAGGGTCCTCAACGGGCTAATGCGACCACTAAACAAACCGGCAACCCATTGTTGCTCCGTGATTACATGAAGCATAGATCGACATCAGGTGTGGGGTTGAATATGCCTCATTCACATCAAGAACAGGCGATGAGAACAGGGTCTGGATCACGCACTCACCAGAAGTCTCAGGTTTCCCGATGGAGGACGGAGGATTGCTAGGAAGCATAATAATTGAAAATGATAGAATTGCCCGAGGGCAACTTCTGGAGCCCTTCTACTCTGATGGGACGTCTCAAAGCAGGGCCATGTCAAACAAAATCACGAGACTCTACCCCGTGGCAGAGCGAGCTCAATCCTGGTGGTCGCCTATCTATTACCCCAGACGACCGTTTAGTATTCTCTAATGGAGGGCGTCGTAGCCAAGACACCCTGAAAAGCGCTGCGTTTTCAAAAGCTCCTCAACCATCAAAGCGTGAGGAGCCATGGCAGAGTACGTCCCCGATATCAACGCGCGCGCACGGACGGAGAGCGGAGGAGCAAGAGTGACGTAGCAGAAAGACTCCATGTGAACAGCCTCCTCTGTCCTCATGCGATCACGGTTCGCCCCAGCAGCATTCAAATGCTATCACGTTGTTCCCAACCGATTCTCCTCGTCTGTGGCAACGGAGATCGGTATCCAGCCAGTTGAAGGTCGCACAGGTGGAATGCGGTCCATGAGTGCTTTGGTTGTTCACTACCTGACTAGCTGATGGCAAAACTTTGCTGGAGAACAAAATCCAATAAGGGAGCGTCCATTGCGTTTAGTGCACTGCCAGGGGCCCAGCCGTGGGTATGGATGCTACCTGGCGGGCGCCTCGACGTGCCTCGTAAAGTTGCGGCGCGAATCCAAGTAGTGGAGTAGTGGTCGAGTGTTTGTTACGTTACGAGAATGGCACCCCTACATTCATTCGTACTTTCGCCGGGCGTCCACTGCTTTCGAGACCAGCGTCAGCCACTACCGTACAGGGGTTAATAGGAAGTGCGAATATGGCGTACTCCTCGTTCCTGGATGTATGATGACACAGACAGCCCACACGGCCAGCGAAGTATGGAGGATCTGACGAAAATGTAAAAGATGCTCAGAAAATCATCGACGGCAACTGCCAGTCGCACAAAAAGCCGGACTGAAGACACGTGTTACACGACGTCCCAAAGGCATCCTCGACTTTGTCGTTATCAACACCTTGCCGCGGTGATCGCAATACCTGCAGCCGAGCTCAAAATCAATTTCAGTGCTTACGCGTCCACGTCGTAATGTCTTCAGCCCCCCGCCACCATTAGCCCTTACCGTTGGGGCGTCCAACCTTTCTATTTCCAGGCGGCGTCACGTCATGCCGACAAGAGTCTAATGACAAGTGTATTGGGGTGCGAACAGCATCATTCACTTCACTTTTATCCGCGCCATGCTAAGTGACGAGCGGTGGCGATGCGATATGAATCACAGTAACACTTCATTGGCTGATCCAGGAGGATGCCGTCGACGGGGTTTGGAAAAGTCCACCCTGAAGCGCCGAATGACACGTATCATTCTCGCCAGGGCACAAAACAACCTCCGATTCTTGTCTTATTGGTCAGCAAATCGAATGACTCTCTGGTGTGGGGCTTTCCGGGAACCTGCTGTGGCCGTAGCGATACGCATGCGCGTGCCCATGCGAGGCACAGATCGAAAACGACGTAGTCGGTTTTAAGTTCTCGAAAAAGTTGCCGAGGAACATAATTTCGTAACGATCACAACTTGCGCCGCATCCACATGGCTCTCCAGATGCCCTGCGTCCTTCCGCCTCGCCACTTTTCACATATGATGAGGATAACGTATAGCAAGTAGTCGACCGCGCGATCGGACACTCCGGAGAGAGACGAAAAGTGGGCCGTGGCCATATACATCCTCGCAACCTGCCGTCCTTGCGTTTCACATCCCATGGTGGCTAGGACGTGATTTCATGGGAGGACGACAGAGCATCTATTTTTGCTACTAGCGCTGGCGCCCGAGAATGCTCTCCCATCTCCTTCTGCACCGACGTGTCCCTCCGCGGCGGGCTGACTTTGGATTCTTCTGATGAAGCCTTACCGACCGTTGCGAAGAGACGACGGTCCTCACGTGGTCTGTGCCCGATTCTCTTTCACGGAGAAACTCCTTTGGGCGGACGGAACAGCGCTCAGGGGCTTCAGTTTCAGGATCATGCTGAGGGATGTTATCCATGCCTAAGCATGAATGAATCTCGCAGGATGTCACCGTATTTTAAGCAACCCCGACTTCATCCAAGTCGCTCTCCTAGGTCCTCATTTTGACTGAAGACCCATATGGAGTATACAGCAGAATCTTTTTGGGGAGGGAGTACAGTACATCCTGGCAGGACATTGACATATTGGCCTAGTACCTGTAAAGTACATGTCACGAGGTGGGATCGATGGCTGTGGATGGCATCTGTATGGATGGCATCCTGCCGACTAACCATCTTTGTCGTAATTTTCCTCAGGTGGAGCGATGCGCGCCAGGGAGCTTGGCACGAAGTTAAGGCACGCAGAGGCCTCGTTTCTGTCCTAAAGTTCCTAGGAATCCAGTGGTGATGCTTGCAATAATGAATTGTGACCGAATCTTTCCCTTCCCTCAAGGAAGCCACGTGTGGCCCCATACTCTGACGGTTTATACTGGCCATGCACGGCGCTAATACGCCGCGCACCGGATCCATACGGGAAAACGGAGAGGTTGAGTTGAGGAATCAACCAACGCCCGCCCCTGGGGTCCCTCATATGCCTGGTTATTGTCCCAACCTCCCCACGGCACGTCAAGGGGCTTCGAAACCACTACAGTCCTCACCTCCACCGGAATACGATGAAAAAAAAATCCTTTTCCGGGAAGCGGGGACTGCAGCGTCCTATAACACACCCGCTATGGCCCACATCACTCTAGGTATAAGTGTGTGTTGGCCTTGGTGCGTTCTCCCCGACAAATATTGGTGTTCGTCAGTCGACTACTGCAAGACTAGCAGTGGCCCTTGGTAGATCCGATGAGATAATACCCTGTTATCACACTTGGTAGTCCTCACGCACAGCCCTAGGGGATTACTTGTGGCTCAACACTGCAAGGCATCGCCGTGGGACGGTACGGCGTGTTAAGCTTATCGGGATCTGTATTCGTGAAACGGGATGCACAATGATGAAGATCTGATGGTTGAGGTTGGTAGATGAAAACATTGTACGCAAAAACAATCATACGGAGGACAGATCAGAAATCAGAGATGATGTCGAGCGTCTACGCTACGTGTTGTGTCGGTCAGTGACCGTATCGTGACGTCCGTCAACCGGAATCGTGAGTGTCGTCCCAATCTTTTGCGGTACCGGACCGAACCACGGATCAGGCATCATGGCAAAAGGGCCGGCGGAGGAGGTGCAGCTTATCCCAACACAGCCTCCCAAAGCACGAATGGCTGTGGCACGTCAATCGGTAAACGCACAGCCTCGTGTTTGGAATCGCACCAAGATGGCAAGTTGTAGATAATGGAGCCAGAAAGCGCATATATCATTGCTCGCTCAGTGTTGAGGAGGCGGATGTCAAGGAACATGAAATACCAGTGTTTATGCGGAAAAGGGAACGATAGTATGCAGAAACGGGGAGGAGATGGACGCTTGTACTCATGCACAGGATCCGGACGACACCACAGCCCCGGCACGGTCAAGCTGTGTATGTGCTGGCTTGAGCTGTGCACAGGAGGGAAGCGGAATTACATGGGTGGGCCCACGTGCCATGGGGTGACACTGGGGACCTACACTGCCCTAATTGCTGGTGTCAAGGGTCCTTCTCCTCTTTACGTCGCCTTTGTCCCCCCCTTCGAGACCCCATTCGACTTTGGTTAAAACCTTCATCATCTCGACAACCACCACAAGTCTCCTTTTTTGCACTGCCTCACGGGGACAGCCTTCATCTGATCCTCGGTTTCATCCCCTTTTCGTTCCCGCTAAATTTATATCACCCCCCTCCTCCCCCAGAGCTATGGAACAGCTTCATCAGGACCACCATTTTCTATCAGATCTCGACAGCGGTGTCGACTTCCGCCCCTCCGGCCTCCTCCCAGACAATCTCAACCTCTCTCCCCACCATCCTGCCTTTGACTCGTTTGAGTTACGGCCCTCTAGTCCTCACTTCCCCGCCACACCGTCGTATAACGGCTCTTATCACAACTCACCGTACTCTGCAGTATCAGAACTGGATTTCGATTCGAAGGACGATAGCCTCGGTCTTTTCGATAACGACCCTCTTGCCATCCCAACAACGGAAGACTACGACCCTTCCAAATACGATCCACCCGCTTCTACAGGTCTCCTCATGTTCGACGACGACTTCATGTCCGGCGTCAATAATTTGAATCGCGTGTCGGTATCCGTCACCCCCGCGGACGACGCCCATTCACCAGCATACTATGATCACGGTTCTCCCTCCTCGAGCAACGGGGGCGCTGAGAGTGGAGCAGAGAACGACCGTCGAAGCCCAGCGTCATCTGTGTCATCTCACCTTGGCGCCAATGCTTCCCCCCACCTTGACTTCAACCAATTGCGCGTCGAGTCACCGTATCATCGCCCTGTCCCGATCCCCAGCGAAGGCGCTTCCCCTCAAATGAAGGCCCAATCACCTCCTGTCCTCGTAATACCCGACTTGAACCAGCCGAGTGGTTACCAGCAAAACCGGCCAGTGATCCATGCCCCCGAGGGCGACGGGGTTGGTCCTCGTCTTCACATTGTGCCCGCTACGCCTATTGGTGGTGGCGAGACGTCGCAGGCGGGAGGGTTTAGGAACACGATTTCCCAAGGTCTGTATCCCCAGGGACCGCCTTGTTCTTTCGCTTTCATAAGAGTTCGTTACTGACACCCGCCGATCGCAGGATCAGCAACACCATCAACTGTCCCATCGTCGAGCTGGACCCATCACTCATCCGATCCCTCGGCAAACTCCGGGCCATCACAGCCTGCCTCCGATTTCCCCACCGGCGCCGGATCTACCGGCGCTTCCGGCATCCCATTTAACTTCCCAGCCCATACCGCCCAACCCAACCACCCTTCGACCGATCACCCAGCTAGCGACGACTACCTCCTACCGCCATCTCCTTCTCGCTCTCGTTCAAAATCAGATACTTCCGCTCGTCCACCCCAGTGGTCGACCGGTCCCTTGTTCAACCAACCACAACAGAGTCAGCTTCTTGAGTTGGGTTCCTCTAACTCTAACTTAGCCAGTGACCGGACTGTGCACATGAACGAGGTTCTTCCTCCTATCGACCTCATTCCCCGCCCATCCTCCTCCGCGAGTGCGATTCAATCCTCTTTCAGTTCGGGATCCCTTCCCCATCCCTTCCCCTTACAAAACCCGACTTCCCAAAGCAACATTTCATCCTTTCTTTCTCCAGACTTTGCTGTTTCTTTAAGACGTGCGCGCTCGGACGGTGGCAGTGGACCTAGACTTACTCATAGACAATCTCGCTCCGAGGATCTCCGCCCTACGATGCTTGGCCCCCACCCTGGTGCTGCTATCCCCAGTTTCCCCCCCAGCCGACATGTCGACTTCCTTTCGCAACAGACCCAATTCTTACATCCCACTGATGCCCAACCATTCGCTCGCGGACACCATCGTCGCGCCTCCAGTGGTTCACGGGAACGTATGGCTGGCCACATCTGGGGTACTCAACGCGCGTCGCCCTATCCTGCCAGCCCGTCCAGTAGCCCTGCACGTCCTGCAGAACCCCTCCCGGATCTTGGGATTGGAAATGGCCAGACTCTTAACATGACAAGAGACGCGACCGGAGGTTACGTTAGCGGTTACTCCTCTGGCGGATCTCGTGGGGCAACGCCGGTCGCGAGGCCAAACGTGACAACGTCCGCAACGGCTGATGCCAGCATGAAACGGCGCATCAACGACGCGAAGTTCCAATGTCCCGTTCCGGGATGTGGTTCGACGTTCACCCGTCATTTCAATCTCAAAGGTATGAATCTCTACCGACTGTCATGCCCGTAGCCGCTCAAACAATGAACTACAGGGCATCTACGCTCGCACAACGATGAGAAACCCTTCCAGTGCAAGTGGCCAGGGTGTGGCAAGGGTTTCGCCCGACAGCATGATTGCAAGCGCCATGAGCAGCTGCACTCGAATCATCGCCCATTCACGTGTGATGGTTGTAGGAAGCCGTTTGCGCGGCTTGATGCTCTCAATCGACATTGTGCGTAATATTCGCCCACTACATCAGTTCTGCTCAGACTTTACTATCCAGTGCGTTCTGAAGGTGGTTCCGGCTGTTTGAAGGCGCAAGAGCTGAACCCTGAGCACCAAACAGGTGTAGGATCACTCAAAGTTGAGCCAGACGTTGGTAGCTCCCAAGACTGGAGGAATGCCTACAGTAATGGGACGGTGTTAATGTAACGTTCCTTCCGTCTTCGTATCTTCAAGATCTTCTTTACGGAATTGCACGACCCGGGCACGGCGCACCAACACTCATTGTACTTCAAGCTTCAACTATCCCTGGCAAATCTCATAATGAATAATGAATAAAGTCCGCTACTTCGACCACCCCTTGATACATGGGACCGCCGCCTCTCGGCCTCATAATTTCCGTTATTTATCTCATCGACTCTCGTTCTGAATTGGCATAGCCATTCTCGTTCGGACTATGTTTGCGCTTTCCGTTAGGTTACCCCTTAGTTACTCATGCATGTTGTGGTGATATCTCTCCCTAGGTCCAGGACTTTTGGTGTAGCGTATTGTGTTAACAGTCCTTAGATCGGACGATGGAATTTTGCTGTATTTATTGTATGTAGAATGAATTTTGAAGAGCATCGGATATCATCGCTGGGGCATGAGGTTCGAGGATATATATATCGCCTTTACGTTCCCTGTGAGGCACGGGGATTCATTGTTAACCTTATGCGGGGTTCACCTCTACTCTATAAATAGGGACCACACCCGCGTGTGGCCCCAATTTCTTATAGGTAAACATGAGGCTATATACCGTAATCTCCGTCGATGAGCCATCGATGGGTCTGAACTCACTAACAGCAGGGTACAATACCTGCTGAGAAGCCAGGAGCCCGACATGGGGCACACCGAACAACCCCTTCATTTGTTCTTGTTCGCGATCCCATTGAGAAGTTGTGGACGAGGCTACGCTGCTGGGTATCTAATTCCCACAGCGAGCCTACACTCCATCTGTCCACGGAGAACCGGGATGTGATGAACCACTCTCGCTCAGAATAGTGGAAGCATGGGGAGGCCATCCTCGCTCTACCGTTGCGGCCTTTGCAAGTCGCCGTCACCGGGTCCTTCCAAAATGGTTCTTCATTCGAAGGTCGAAGCGTGGAGAGCCGAGGAGGTGGGGGACAAGGTGGTTCGCGCACGTCCATCACATGGCACGTCATAACGAAAAAACAAAGTCGTTCTTCCGAGTACGCCCTTCATAATTTCTATTTTCCTGTGGCATAGAATATAAGTTGGCCATGGGGTTGGCCACTATTTGTGAATACCGGGTCCGCATTATCGCGGCTGCCAGACCAGGTAGGTATGCTCTTGTTCTCGCACGAGTTGGCTTTGTTCCCTCGCTATGTACGCCGCTCACCTTCTACTTGTTAAGAGTCGTGTGATTTGAGCCGGATGATAATGTCATTTGCTTGACGTGTGTCATTGTCTGAATCTGGTCTCGAAACAATATGGACAAGTCGGGACGACTCAGAGCGCAGCAAAATCAAGGATGACTCCTTGACCTGATGCGCTGGTGCGCTGTTGGATGAGACCTGGGGTAGCCTGCGGATGGCGCATCTGGCCATCATCCCCATCCCCATCATAGAGGTCGTACATTGAGAGGCGGGGGTGGGTGGAGAAGGTGGGTGTGACAGGGCGGGAATGATGGCTGTGCTGGTGCCACCGAGACCCCTTCGACTCGGAGTTGCCACATTCTGTTCGAGTTCCACCACCGTCTGATCGGATGGCAGGCGCTCTCGCGTCCCCCACTCTCTTCATCATAGATTGGCGCGTGAAGCGGTCATCTTTCTGCTTCCGAGGTCTTATCAAAACATCTTTCCTACGTTTTATTTCGATATCACCCCCTCTGATTCGCACCCTGCTGCCGTCGACAGCGTGACAGGCTCTGATTCAAACCCGCACTGCACCCCACTGGCAGATTTCTCCCCACCTTATTCCCTTTTGTGGGTCTAGGGCAGCACGATCTCGCGTGCGTTCAAGATTCGCTATCATCTTGATGGGCCACCTTCTCAGCTCCCATACACACAGCCGAATGGCGAACTAAGTCCGTCTCCCCTTTCTTCTTGCCATGAAGATGGCCTTTGGGCGATCACATCGTGCGGTGACAATAGAGGAGATGTGAAGGTTCGCATTCGTATCAAGACACATGTTTACTTTGCCAAACCATGATGACTCTTCAGATTCGCCAACGTTTGTTCACTAATCAGGGTCGGGTGCTTGTTGTGGAGCGGCGCCAGATGCTTCTCCATTCCGCTCATGATTCTGTCATGCGATTGCTGTCGCAGTTCAGGGGGCAACTCGAAGGGGGCATTACCACCCCGTTCGGCATCCATCTCGGCTATTTGCCTGTTCATCGCCCGAGACATTAACATCAGCTTCGTCTCATCCTTTGCAGGCCTTATCTGCTTTGGATCCAAACTCGGTCCGCGATGTAACGTTAATTTCAGGCGAGAACGAGGACCCTTTGCAGGCCCTATCTGCCTTGTATCCAAATGAGGTCTGCGAGGTAACGTCAATTTCAGGGAGGAAAGAGGACGAAGAGGTTGGCGCACGCTGAAGCATGCGCGAACAATGGAGCCATGCCAACGGCAAGGCAGAATAGGGCTAAAACATGTGCAGAGCTTGAGGTTCTCATTGTTACTTGTGAATGGGAATGTAGATCGTTGAATGGAAGTTGTCAAAGTTTGAATAGGACAGTGGCGTAGAAAGTTTAGAAAAGTTGTCGGTAACCAGTACCGGATAGTATGTAATGATTGGGACGACAGCTGTTAAGAATCATGATTGCAGGAATTGGCTTTATACTGGCGTAAGGTGAGGTGCTTGGCCACGCTCCGATCGGAACGGATCCCCAGCTCGGAATGCATGGCATATGCATATCAACTCAGTCCGGCACATCAAGTGCTCAGGATACTAGTCTTGTTCAAAGCTGGAGCTGCGCAAGTCGTAGCGTCGCAGTGCAGCATATTACATGAGCGTGAATTTGAGTCTCCGCTCTGTGACCCAGTGTGACTGAGGAGGTGTACCCAACAGTACTATCACTAACCGGGAACTTGCCAATTCAGTACCATCTCGCCAATTTCATTTCCCCTGTATCTGCTTGAACAACTCCATTTAAAAGTTTGTGCTTATACTATTGAGTGCCATTAATGTCATTCTATCAAAGAAAAATGGAGGTCCATCAAGTTGGTCTCAAGGAATATTTTGGCTGGGGGTCACACCTGCATCATGCCTGCATCACACCTGCATCACACATTTCTGGATGGAGTTTGATTGTCCAACTAGTGTAAGCAGATTCTGGTCATGGTCACGTAAACGAACGCATATGCCTTGCATCTGACAAGTCTCCTGCTCACTGCCTCCTTACCTTGTCTTCTTCATCCTTCCCCCACCATCTTGTCTATCTGCCTATTCTCCTGCTCCCACACTCTCAACAATCACCTTCCACCAATGCAGCCTCATCCATTAACCCCAACACTGCAAACCATTGCCTCATGCCCTGTGGTCCAGCTGTCCTCTCATCTTTCATTTTCCTTTTCACTGTGCCTCTCAGTCATCTTGTGCATTTCACTTAGTGCTTTCAGGTCAGGTCACATTGACTGCAAAAAACTGCTTGACTGAACCTGACCTGACTGATCATGAATGAACTTTCAGTCAAGGTCAAACTGGATTGTAGAATGTCCAGTCACAGTCACATCAACTTTCAAGACTGATAAAAACTGGTCAAGACTGGTCAGGACTGGTGTGCCTGGTGTGCTTGGTGTGCCTGGGATTTCTGTCAAGATTTCATGGGTTTGAGGACTATGGTCACAGCTTTAGGCAAGCTCTAGACCACCAGTGTGGTGTCTGGAGATGCACAAATGTGAAAGAGCAGGATTGTTGGACCATTACTGTCGTTTTCATGTGACCTTGCACTTGCCATTTTTGGATGTCATTTCAAGTGCAAAATCAAAACTGCTATATCTCAACAGCTTCTCAACAGATTGCCTTGAAACTTTGACAGTAGAACCTTATATACTGTATCTAGGTGCAGCTAAAATATGGGAGCATAATATTCAGTTCTTGAAATGTCGATTTTCAGGTGCTGACATGGGTGCAAAACTTTGAACTGCCATATCTCAACTGTTTCTCAATCAATTGACTTGAAACTTTGACAATGGGATCTCATGTACTGTATCTAGGTGCAGCCCAAGAGTTGGGGTCTAATTCTTAGTTCTTGAAGTTTTGATTTTTGGGTGTGATGATGTGATCTGAGTGCAAAATTTCGAATTGCCATATCTCAACTGTTTCTCAATAGATTGCCTTGAAACTTGGACAGTAGAACCTTATATACTGTGTCTAGGTGTAGCTAAAATATGGGAGCCTAATGTTCAGTTCCTGAAATTTCAATTTTTGGGTGCCGATCTGCATGCAAAATTTCGGACCTGCCATATCCATATGATCCCTCCTGGCTTGCTCCTTTGTTACTACTTCCTTTGCTCTTATCGTGAGCACACTCTACAAGCCTGGTCAAGGATATATGGGCCACTCTTCTCTATCTGGATGGGTAACCAGCTCTTTGTCGTGATTTCGAATGCATGAATTGACTTGCTGGTCAATAATGGCACCATGCAGATGATGTTTCCTCTGCAGGTGACAGCATCAATGGATCACCATGCAGCTACTTTCCCTCAAGGCCATCTGAGGATACTCCTCTGTCTTTTATTATGAAACCCACATCTTACCTTGATCAATGCATCACCAAACAAAGAAGGGAGTATTGCTGATCAGCCCAGCAAACTTCGTTGGTCAGTTTGTCTTGAAGTAGGCAACTACATCTCTTGTCTTTGCCTCTATGTGGAGGGTCTAATAGATGCCATGTGTTACTTGCAGTAACAATATCATTTGCAACATGGACAGGTTCCACTCTAGATCCTCTGACAGAGCATGTGCTAGTGATCGCCACTGAGTTAATGAATCTCACAGGTAACTTGTTCATCCCCCCATACTACGATCATCCCCCTCGCCACCATCTTCCACTTGCACATCTTCTGCTTGCACTCTCACAAGGTTGTGGAGCCTTCTGATATCGCCCATAGGCACCCAAATGAGTGTGTCACCTCGCCTGAGCCTCTGTGGAGATGTCAAGCCAAGGAACGTGGCAAACATACACCAAATCATACATGTGCATCCTCAACATCCCTCCCTGACAGCCATGAACTGCGCTGACTCGAGTTATAAATCATTCTCCTGTTGATCCCACAAGCAGTTGCCGCAGCTCCATGCTTGTTGCTGCTGGTGGTCCCGGTGCCAGACACGAGAGTGCATCATTGTGCCACCTCCCGACCTCAACCTCAAGGCAAAGCGTCCACTGATAATTTGGATACAGAACCCCCCCTCTCACCCCCGCTCGATTCCTTCATGCCCCTTGCAATGGCAGGAGGACTGGTGACATTCTCCCTGATGTCCACCCATGACAGATTTTCCTTTAACCCTGTTTGCTTCTGGGGCAACACATTGACCTGCGCTGAGTTAAGCAAGGTCAGTCCTTGTCCGGCTCTATGAACCCAAGTGTGCCCTTCTAAAGAGGCCCTTCCCAATATCAACTACAATGAGCGCGGACTTGTCAGACGAGGATGACAATGGCGGTGGGCTCCCAGCTTCTGGCCTCATGGCACCCTGGGAGGTACTGCGTGGGTTGGGTGATGTCACCATTCAACAGGCTGCCAAGGCAAGTCAATGCAAACACCCTTTCAGCTTATTTTATTCTTATGCCGCTGTTGTAGGAGAGTGGCGAAGCAAGCGAACCGCAAAGTCGCACGAGGTCACCTTCTCCAGACCCCAGGTCAAGACGTCGACCATCCAAAAAATGGAGGGTCCATCAGATGCCATGGCACCCCATGTCCTCAAATTCCCTGACGGTATGCAAAACCTCCTCTAAGCAGTCCTGTAAGGTGTCTGAGCCTGCTGACCAGGAAACTCACATGACTTGCACTTGCCCCCACCTCCCTCATGTCCCTTGCCCACACATCTTCCTTTCCCTTTGTCTCTCGTCTCCCTTCCCCTCATATCATCCCTCCAACTATCATCATTCCTTTCCCTCTTTTCACTTACCTCTCATGCGCTCCTCTCAACATCATTCCCTCGCATCGCCCACTCTACACCCAGGAACAGCAACGACACCTCAGCTCGATCACCTCCAACTTCACCCAAGCCTCACGCTCCCTCATCTACATCCATCCCCTGCGCCACTAGTATCTTTATCTGCTTCATGCTCCCCACCCTTTTGTCATATCGCTCTTGTCACCGACTGGGGGCGGTGTCGCTGACAAATCATTTCATTTGCGAGACATGCGCACTGAGTTGAGCAAGATGGTAAGTTCTCGTGGAATTCGGGGATCTTGGTGACAACACAGCAAAGGCTAGTGTGTACTGCGGAGTGGAAGGATAACAAATAAGTCTTCACGTTGGAAGACTTAGAGAGATGAGAGGAGTTCTAAGACGATTGCTTGATTCCCTGCAAGCCTACAGTCCCGAAGCTAGAATCCAGTGATATTCACAAGAGAACAAGCTTAGGGCTTGTTCTCTCATACAGACAGGTTTATATAGACATGTATGTCCTATATCAAATAGTAGACATGAGGAGGTAACGAGGCAATCAAGACTGGAACATGCTGGAAAGTAGTGGTACAGGCGAGGCTAGAGAGTCATCAAACATGTGGGAATCGTGAGGCTTGTCCGGGTAGGCTTGTCTGGTTGCTGGTCCAGTCTGAAGAGCTGGTACTTGTGACAGCTCTTGCCCATCGTCGACTCCCTTTCAATCCCACTCTCGCCCCTTTCATCATTGTCTCTCAAGCATTGTCCTCACCCCCACCATGCACATACGTATGGACTTGGATGACGCATGCACAGACGTCATTGCCACTCAATCCGAGGGCTTGCTGCCCACAGCACCTCAGCCTGTTGTCCTTGCTGCACCACCCTGTGCTCATGGACTCGCAGTTGGAGCAGTAGGATTCTTATGCCATTGTCTTCTCATCCATGTTTTTGATTACCTAGTTCTCACCCCACCTTTCTTCTACAGTATTTAAGGCTAGTAGCTACAGTCTTGAATAGGAGGGAGCTTTTGCCTCTGCATTAAAACATCTTGTCTGCCTGTGTGAACCATTCCCTCGAGAACACACACACACCCTCTCTTGCATGTGTGTGTGCATTGTGTTCCAGGGCACAACCTTGCTCTCCCCTGCTCCCTTCTGCTCCTACCTGCCCTCGGATCAAGCCCCACGGACTCCGCATGCCCGACCTGGCATGCTACAGTCCAGAAACCTGCTATCGTCCCACCAGTGATGTTTTCCATCTGTCTCACTGTATTTTCCTTGCTGTGGTTGCACGCTACAGCTGTAAATAGTCATGTGTAGGGATATCCTGTCATGCTCGGGGTTGGTCAGCACCCCAAAATGTGAAAATTCAACAAGTGAAACCCATTATTTGGCTGTATCTAGATACAGTACATGAGATGACACTGTCCAAGTTTCAAGCCAATCCATTGAGAAATAGTTGAGATATGGCAGTTCAAAATTTTGCATGCCGATTGGCACCCAAAAATCGAAACTTCAGGAACTGAACACTAGGCTCCCATATTTTAGCTGCACCTAGACACAGTATATAAGGTTCTACTGTCCAAGTTTCAAGGAAATCTATTGAGAAATGGTTGAGATGTGGCAGTTCAAAATTTCGCACTCAGATCACACCCAAAAATTGAAACTTCAAGAACTAGGAATTAGACCCCAACTCTTGGGCTGCACCTAGATACAGTACATGAGATCCCATTGTCAAAGTTTCAAGTCAATTGATTGAGAAACAGTTGAGATATGGCAGTTCAAAGTTTTGCACCCATGTCAGCACCTGAAAATCGACATTTCAAGAACTGAATATTATGCTCCCATATTTTAGCTGCACCTAGATACAGTATATAAGGTTCTACTGTCAAAGTTTCAAGGCAATCTGTTGAGAAGCTGTTGAGATATAGCAGTTTTGATTTTGCACTTGAAATGACATCCAAAAATGGCAAGTGCAAGGTCACATGAAAATGACAGTAAGTGGACATCAACTGAGGAACCAGAGGTGGGAGCAAGAAGGGGAGAGAGGAGCTGGTATCACACACTTGGTTGTTTGAAGTTCTTCATTCAAGCAGAGGCAGATGTCAAAGGAAAGGGGATCTTATTCTTCTCTCTGTTTACTACAGAGTAGCTAAGGGTTTCATATACATGGGGGAAGTACAAAGAGTAGAAGATAATAAAGTAAATGGAATGGTGAAAGGGAATCAGAGGATTGGGAGCGCAAGGAAGACCTCATGATTATTGCAGGTGCACTCAAGCTCTCGATGGAGGGCACCACATCTGACCTCACCACTTGAATCAAAGAACATCTTGCTGCCCATACAGAGTTGGAAAACAACCAATGGTTTGTGGGACTCTATGGCAGACAATGTAGCAGTAATCAGTATCCCTCATCATCATCACTGGCCTCATCAGTAGGACTGTCAAATGCAGCGCAACTGCTTGCACAACTGCCTTCACACCATTTTACTTACAGTACTGCACCTTACAATACTATTGTGCCATCATTCCAGACTCAAGTATTGGAACCAGATCTCATGCTACTCCATTACAACAGCTTTCCCTAGTCCCCCCACCTAAAAACATCTAATCAAATTGCTTTATTGTAAATAAGTGGGGATGTTTCATCCCAGGCAGACTGTAATTCGCCATGTGTTACATGTCCGTTATGTCAAGACTCACTGTTGAACTATCCAGTTCAAGAGCGAGGGATAAGCTCGAAGATGAGTTGATAGACGTCCAAGACCGCGTGGGCAAGAAGTAGAGTCCAGAGTAGTAACAGATACCAGAGAGGTACTGTTACTGTGAGAGTCGAGCAATCACGCAGGGAAGAGGCCAGGGTAGTCACAAGGGGATGGTCCTTAAAGGAGTATCCCAGGGATAGAGAGTGCCGTAAACAAATGGACAGTCTGAGGACTGTCCGCTACTTTATTGAGCGCTTATATACTACAAGAGAACTGCTAAATAAGGGACAAGTCATAACCTTGTTATCAAGCATAATAGAGTGATGAGTAAGAAGTCGGAGGACGCTTACTGAGCATGCTCAGTCATGCTCAGTAAGCTGCTGAGTAAGAAGCTCCTCTTGATGAGTAAGAGCTTCCATTGTCCACGTGTTTACTGCTTTAGTGCACGTGCAAGCACCTGATCCATTTCCTGTTAATTAGTTTAGGGCCGGTCATTTGAGGACTTGTAGTTTGGTTAGGGAATAGTGTTATCTTATAAGGCCCTTATATAGTTCTTATTAGGGTCCTTAGAGTCGACCCTAATAGTTCTATTAAGGTCCTTAGTGTTGCCTTATAGTTCATTCTATAGTTATTAGAGTTGGTCTAATAACGCGTTGTAGGGCCTTTGATACTAGGTTAGTACCTATCGTAGAGTTTCTAGGGTCGTTCCAAAGGGTCCTTAGGAAGGCCCTAATACTGTCTTTAGTTGCTAGAAGGGTTGCCTTTAAGTGGGGCTTGCTGTATGTCGATTGTGCCGAGAATCGCTCGCGCAACAATGCATGCGCGATATTGTGGACACCTCTACTCACCCCTTTTGCTTGTGTGAACAGGGTGACACCATAGAGGCTGGGTTTCCTCCTATAAGGAAGGGTCCTTCAAGGGCCCTCTCCAGGGAATGGTTCATGACATGTTACTTTCATGACATTTTGTGACTGGTGAGATGGTAGTGAATTGGTGAGTTCCTGGTTAGTGATAGTAGTGGACATCTTTTCGCAAAAAGTGTCATGCTCCAGAAAAGGCAGGTGCCCCACCAACTTGGCTCCTCAAGGCAATTTCCATCAACTCCACAATTGTTTTCAAATGCAGATGATAATTACACACAATTCTTAAGTTTCATAATGGTGTATTCAAGAGTTAAGTAAAACAAAATAAATAATATTTAAACTTAATCTAAGGGCTTGACTAGAAGGCTGGTGCTGTTACTGTTCAAGGGACCATGTGCAGGACTCAGAATGATAAACTCAGGTTCTATTATTGTAGACTAGCCTACTTGAAGGTACATGCTTATAGACCAAAGTTGGGTAGCTATTAGAAAGGAAAGAAAAAAGGAAAGAGAAAAGAAAGAAAAGAAAAGCCTAGAAGCATGACAAATCAAGTTGGAGGCGGGTGAGCATGCATGAAGGTGATCACAATCATGTGATGTGTCTTGTGGGTGGGATGATGGCAGCAGGGTTGAGTGCGCAGTGAGCATGCAGGCGCTGGGGGAGCAGCTGTGGCATGTGGAGCGTCATCTCCACTGTGCACACTGCGATGGTTCCAATTCTGGAGGTCCATCAGGCCCTCCTGCATACCCTAGACCAGAGGCAAGAGCATGAAGAAAAGAAATGGGAAAATGAAAGAAAGCACCTGAAAGCCAGAATGCCACTTGGTGACATTGAGGGTGGTGTTAGGCAGGACCATTTGGCCTTCATTTTGGGGTTCACTGGTTTGTCAGGAGAACATGTTCACAAAGGCAATCACGATTGTGCAGCATGTGCTGGCATGATAGAGGCAGTGAGGGAGTGGCATTGGGTGGGGCCATTCTGCATTTGTGTGGTGTATTGATTTGTCGGGAGGGTGTGTGCATGACAGCACAGCACACATTGAAGGCAAGATGATGAAGGCAGGGGAGTGGCATTGGGTGGGACTGTTTGGCCCAAGTGTACATTGGTTTGTCAGGAGAATGTGTGTGCAAAGGTGATTGCAGTTGCATGGTGTGTGTTGGCAGGATGATGGAGGTGATGAGGGAGTGGTATTGGCAGGGCTGTTCAGCCTTTGTGTGGTGCCAATTTGTCAGGAGGGCATCCCCATTGTGATTGCAAGGATACAAAGTCTGTTGCTGGCAGGATGGCAGAGGTGTGAGGGAGCGGGATGTGGTGGGTGGGCATCATTGCAGTGGAAGAGTGTGGCATGACATTGACCCTCTGTTATGCCACAATTATGCCACAATTTCCATTTTGAGTACAACAACTTCTGTTATCAAGTAATTTATTCTTATCATTAAATAATAATAATTATATTGATTTTCTGAATTGTGAAGATGTTCAAGCACCACTCTGCTGACAAAGTCCAACAGTCCAGATTTGGGTGTCACATTTTGTGAAATTCCAAAGACTGTACCCAACACATCTGTGACTCTGCATGCTGTTGCTCCTCTGGCAATTGTTGAACCAGAACCTGAATGGATCAAAGAAGGCAAAGACCTTCATACAAGGTTCTAGATCTGCTCATAGATATTATGTGTTAGATAGAACTTTAGTATATACACATATGGGACTAGGGTTACACATACTATTGCCCCTTTTACCAACCGAGAATTCTTGAATCTTGAACTTGAACTTGGATTTTAGGATTTTCTGGGAGTGACAGGAGTGACAGGAGTGATGTAAGTGATATGATGTATATAATAAATTAATATGCATTTTTTTCTGTCATCATTTGCATATTCGCATATATGGGGTTACACATGATGTGTCAGCGTCAAACTTGTCTGACTTGAGCTCAACATCTGGGTGCTTGCAGCCCCATTTTCACCAGAGCTGCACATACAAAATGTGCACAAAGATGTGCACCCACACATTGGTGACACATATTCTGCCTTGATGACATGCTTGCAATACCCCACTTGGCAGGAGTGGAAGGAAGGGTTAGAAAAAATATTTTACATATCACATGTAAACCCAGCAAATCACACCGAAAAATAACTCATATTTGAAATAGACTCATATTAGTTTATTATGTCACTTACATCACACCTGTCACACCTGTCACTCCCAGAAAATCCCGAAATCCAAGTTCAAGTTCAAGATTCAAGAATTCTTGGTTGGTAAAAGGGGCTTAAGCTTGGTCTCTTGTAGAATCCAACCTATATTTGTCCAAACATATTTGCCTGCAACCCACCTACTCCTAATCCTCAAACCACATCCACCTCTCCATTTCATCAACTCTCCACACACACACACCATTCACCATCTACTCTCTCCCTATCCCTTCCTCCCCTAAGAGTCTCTCTTCACTCTACTGAGAAGAGCTCTCCTCCTTCAAGACCTACCTTCCTCTTCTCTCTGTGTGTTCAAGGTCTATGATGGATAGCTAGTGGAACTGGCCCTAGTCTATCTCATTACAAGCTTACCATAGCTCTCAATGGACTGAGTTGTAATAGGAAGGGTCTATTGGCCATAACCTGCTTAGCATAAAACACTTCAACCACTGCAGGGATCCTTACTCTTTACAATGGGAATTGGCCTGTTCTCTTGGCCACACTTCTACTATCAAACTTGACTTCAGGCTTGAAAACTGACATGGCTCATTACCATGACATCAGACCAAGCGTAACATTTCACAATGGCTTCTACATTGGAAATACCTGTCATCCATGAACCTTCTATTGAACCCGCTTCCTCATCTAACCCTCTTGAAACACCAAACTGTCACTTGATGCAATCAAGACAATCTACCCAAATGAATCACTGGTAAAGCTTATCAACAGATGTTGGTACAGTACAAACTTGATAGATGAGAAGTTGGACTTCACCTCAAATACACCACTCATGAAGGCCTTCTTCTTGATAATGAAGAACATGAGTTAGGAACTTGGGACCAATCAGATCCCCAGTACCAACTCTTTCACTATCAACCTTCACCCTCTCTGAGAAGACATTGTTTATCTTCTGCAGAAGAATCCAATCAACCTTCCTCTTGACCTCAAACTACACAACCTTCACCTAGGTTATCACCTATACATCTAGCAGTAGAAGCCATGCCCACATTGAACCAATCCCCATACCCCAAAGGATCTTTGGGGTTGCCTGCATACCTACTCCTTGACCCCCTTCTCCTCCTACTCCACTCAGAACTCCTACTCCTTCTCCTCCACCTAGCCCCTAAACAATGGCAGCCTTAGTCCCAATCCCTTCCAATGGAGCGGTCAGGGAAAACCCACCATCTATCTTTGATGGAGACTGCTCCCAATCCTCCAAATTCATGAGAGAGTTTGCCATCTTTTGCAATATAAATGATGAGAACTCTCTCTTCAGCGATCCCTATAGACGAGTCAATGCTTGCCTATCCTTTATAAGAGGCCCTAATGTGGACCATTGTGTTAGGATTCTTGTGTTCTCATCTGCTTTGCTTACCTATGCTTTGGTGACTCATCCCTGCTTATTGTTGCTTAGTGATTTGCTTAGTGATTGCTTAGTGATTGCTTACTGGCTTGCTGAGTGACTGCTTATTCATTGCTTACAGTTTGATGACAGATACTAGAAAAGAATGACTCATGTGTGAGTCATTTCTGATGCTTTCAAATTGCAATTTACAATTTTGGATACTACTGGTTCTCAGCTATCTGCTCCCCAAGTCTTGTATGAATCAGATCAGCTGTTATTGAGATATCATATAAATACTTAGATGTACCAAGAGTCGAGCCTTATGCTTGACTTAGTCTTTTACAAGAAATAACTATCTTGTCAAGATTCTCTAAAAACCAAGTTATCACTCTAAGTGAAAGAGGCCCTTCTCTTCTCTTACATCTATTCTTCAAGAATTCAAAGTTTAGTGCTTGAACTATATCAAGCAACTCTTTCACTAAGAGTCAGTAATAAGATCTATCAGGATCTTAACACATTGTGTTGACACTCAACTAGAAACACTCAACAACAGTGTCAACACTGCTGGGATACTCAGGACCTACAAAGCTCTATAGAACAACTTTAGAACTGCGTTTAACAATGCCTTCACCCATACTAATAAGAGGCAAAACACATTCAATAAACTAGCTGTTCTAAGGCAACAAGGACCTGACCTGGACTCTTATAATGTCACTGTTACCAACCTTGCCAATGATGCAGGATATGACCTAAATGCAAATGGAACTCTGGACTATTTTGCTAGAGGTCTTAGCAGGCCACTCCTCAACAACATCCTAACAAGGGAAACCCTACCTACCACCTTTGCAGAATGGACTGAAGCAGCTAGAAAGGAACACAACAAATATGCCATTAGGCAAAGCTACATGGGAGATACATGCAATATTGCATGTAATCCCCAATGTTTCCTTAGGCCCCTTCTCCCAACCAAGAACTCCTGAATCTTGAACTTGAACTTGGATTTCAGGATTTTCCAGGAGTGATGGGAATGACAGGTGTGATGTAAGTGACATAATAAACTAATATGAGTCCATTTCAAATATGAGTCATTTTTTGGTGTGATTTTCTGGGTTTACATGTGATATGTAAAATAATTTTTCTAACCCTTCCTTCCACTCCTTCCAAATGGGGTATTGCAAGCATGTCAGTAAGGCAGAATATGTGTCACCAATGTGTGGGTGCACATCTTTGTGCAAATTTTGTATATGCAGCTCTGGTGAAAATGGGGCTGCAAGCATCCAGATGTTGAGCTTGAGTTGGGCTGCTCGACTCTGAGTATGACACTGACACATCATGTGAACCCCATATATGCAAAGATGCAAATGACAACAGAAAAAAAAATGCATATTAATTTATTATATACATCATATGTTGTAATTTACCCCCTTGTTGGTTCGTCCATAATTCTTTTGTTACAGTTCCTCCTTATCACCCTCTTTCCCTTGGTTACCACTTTGTCCCTTGATGTGATGGTCCCTTACTGTTTCACTTATTGTGTTTCACCTATTGTGTTTCACCTATTGTTGAGTTATCTTTGCTATTGGTTCACCTTTATCTATTGTTCTGCTTATAGTACTGTACAGCCTTGCTACATACAGTATTTAAGCACCTGTAGAAGCTGGGGAATGCCCCAAGCTTAGCTTTGTCCCATCTCCTGTCACATCCCTTTGTCCTGTACTATCTTTCAATCACAACTTGTGTTGTGCTGGCTTTCATCTTGCCTGACCTGAGCACACCTCAAGGAACCCTTGTGTTCCTCTTCCTCCTCTGCCTCTCTCTCATCGTTCTCCTCTTCTGTGAAACCAGAAGATCAACTCTGTCTGCGGACTGAGTCATTGTTTGACTCAGCCTTGAGATGCTAAACCTTTGATCCGGTCTCTTTGAGCCGGCCCCACTGAACCCTTGAACCAAGTCACAGGGACTTGGCCCCACTGAACTCTGAGCTAACGCTCTTGCGGCCGCAACGCCGTTACACAAGCTAAGCTTCCTTACTCCATTCTGGAGATCAACCATTGAACCATTGGGTCCGCGTCCAGCCCAGACCATCCCCTGACCTCCCCGAACACGTTGTAGGAGCTGCCACTTGGGACAGCTTTCACACCTTCCTCTGCTACATTGCCACCGAAAACAACAAAGAACTACCAGTCGAATTCATCAACAATCGTTGGTTTGAACTACGACTTAGAAGAGGACAGCTCTACACTCACCTAGACCTAGAACTCCTTGGAAACACCCTTGGATTAGGCTACTGGAGGGAAAACAACCCTCACTACGAACCACCATCAGAATCAGAAGCCTCCTCTACAGAAGGCAACCCCCCTGAACCAGAAAATGCTGTTGAAACTCAGACACCCTTTGAATCCCCTGCATTAGAACCAGAGGACCCTCTTGGAAACCAGGAACCCATTGAAGACCTAGAGCTTGAACCACAGAACCCCCCAGAATTCATTATGGCAGCCCAACCCCAAATCGCTGTACAACCACCCCAAGCCGCTGTCCAGGCTCCCCAGATGGCCGCTCAGCCCCCTCCAATCATCGTTCCCCCCCCTCAAGCAGCTGCTCCTGCGCCACAAGGCACTAATGGATCCCTTAGCGGTAAAGAACCCACAGCTTTCACTGGGGAAAGAAACAAAACAAAATGATTCATCATGGAATTTAATCTGTTCTGGGGCCTCAATGATGATAAAGCAGTAATGGTTTCCCCTTCCAAACGAATGATGCTGGCCCTCTCCTATATTCAAGGAGAAAAAGTCGAAGAATGGGTCAACTCACAAGCAACTGCACTCAGGGAAAAAGTAACCAGGACCCAAAACCCCGTCAATAGGATGGACGAAGCATTATGGAGTGACTTTGTCACGGACTTCACATTCAAGTTTACTAACACGGCGGAGAAAGAAGATGCCCAAGCAGCTATTGTCAAACATGTAATGAAGGACTCCCTTGATGACTACATTTCCACCTTTGAACAACTCCTGAACAAAACTGGGTGGCCAGAAACAGATGTAATTGCCATTGAAAGCTTCAAAAATGGCCTAAAAATTGGACTCTACCACACAATTCTGAACAGAGATGTCTGGCCCACCACTCTCCAAGAATGGAAGGAGGAAGCCAGAAGACAGCATCGACACTTCATCACCATCAGGGAGAAGCTTAAAGGAAAAAACACACACTCCCCTTCAGAACATAAACACCACCACTCTGACCGAATGCAAGTAGACGCTGCCAAGTCCAATTTTAAGAAGCTCACTGAAGAAGAAAGAAAACAATTAGCAAAAGAAGGATGTTGCTTCTGTTGCAGGGAGAAAGGCCACCTTAGCTGGGAATGCCCTAAAAATACAGCTCCCACCACTTCTAAAGCCCGAGTCACTGAACCTACCCCAGAGCCATCTAAAGAAGAAGAACCAGCTTCCATGGTAGCATGCATGAAAACCCTACCAGCTGAGGAATGAGCCAAGATCTGGGATCTCATCCTAAGGAGGATTTTCTCTAGGCCAAAGTGCGACAGTCGGCACAGAGGCCCAAATAGATACCATTGTCAACCATAAAGAAAACTCAATGAAAGTTCCTTTTATGCTAACAACCAATGGAAAGACTGGACAGGTGCTCCTCGACAGTGGAGCAACAGAAAATTTCATCAGTCAAGGAATCGTGGGAAAATTACAGATTCCACTCCGAACCCTCAGGACCCCCAGACCCATCATTAACGTGGATGGTACCAATAACCAGGGAGGAGCACTAACCCATTATGCTCATATGGCTGTGCGGCATGGCCCCACCACATGACTTCTCACCTTTTACATCACAAACTTAGGAGAGGATAGAATAATTCTCGGCTACCCCTTCCTAAAAGCGATTAACCCCCTTGTCAACTGGAGCACTGGCCATCTAAGAAACCACTTAGGGGTCCTTCTCACCCCCATCCCCCTAACCAAACCACCAAGAATCCAGATCGCACAAATAAGGATAACCACCATTCCCCCAGAATACTCACGACACCAGAAAGTCTTCTCAGAAGAAGCAGCCAAACGACTCCCACCCAGTTGGGGAGAACTCGACTTCAGAATCATCTTAAAACCGGACGCCCCCAAGTTCCTTGATTGTCGAACTTACCCACTCCCCCAAAATGAAAAACAAGAATTGTCAAGACAAATACAAGAGGACCTAGCCAAAGGTTTCATCAAGGATGGTGTTTTGGACTTCATATCCCCTGTCTTCTTTGTCCAGAAAAAGGACGGCACTGCCCCGTGAATGGTAGTAGATTACAGAAAACTTAATAACGCCACAGTCCCTGACTACCACGCCTTACCAAACATGGAAGAACAATTACACAAATTAAGGGGCAAAACCACCTTCAGCAAATTCGATGTCAGAGCTGGCTACAACAACATCTTGATCCACCCAGAAGATCGACACAAAGGTGCGTTCAAAACCCAGTTCGGTACCTTTGTCCCCATGGTAATGGGCTTTGGCTTTACCAATGCCCCAGCAGCTTTCCAACGAGCAATGAACCACACCCTCCGACCCTGGCTCCTAAAGTACCCAGAAAACACCTGCAACTACCTAGATGACGTAGCAATAGCCACAAACTCAGGAGAGGAACACCTTCACCAACAAATTACACATGAATTCCTCAACCTTCTTGAAAGGGACTCTTATTTCTTAAAGGCATCTAAGTGTGCCTTTGAACAAGAAGAAATCGACTTCCTGGGCTTCCGAATTAATCAAGGAACCCTCAAAATTGACCCTGTCAAAATGGATGGCCTCAAAAGCTGGCCGAGACCTCCCAACAACCTGAAACAGGTACAACAAATCATGGGCACCCTCAATTACCAACGACCTTTTATCCGAGACTTTGCAAAAATAGCTCGCCCCATTTTTTCCACAATCAAGAAAGGAACCCCCTTCCTCTGGACCCCAGAAGCAACCACAGCTTTGGAAACCTTGATATCAGCAGTCTGCAATGACCCTAAACTGTACACAGCCAACCCCGACCTCCCATATGAATTAGAAACTGACGCTTCACAATTTGCCACCGGAGCAATCCTTTTCCAAAAGGACCAGAGAGGAAAGAGAAAAATGATCGGGAATATGTCACATGCATTCAATGAAGCAGAAAGGAACTACCCGGTTTGGGATAGGGAGTTCCTGGCTCTGATCCTCGCACTCCAACACTGGCGATACCTATTAGTTGGGACTAAACACCCCATCAAGATTTTTACAGACCACGCTAACTTGGCTCACTATCGGCTCCCCCACAAGATCAACCGAAGGATTGCCGGATACATCTCAACTCTCACAGATTACCACTTCGAAATTCACCACAAACCCGGAATCTCCAATCGCGCAGACACCCTCTCACGACGACCCGACCACAATGATGGGTTGGGAGATAACCAGAACATCACTGCACTACCTGACAAACTTTTTATTTGTTCGCTTCACACGGAAGACCTCTATGAGCAAGTACTAACCAAACAGAGAAAACAAAGATCAGATCTCCTCATGTGGAAGGTCAAACACAGCCTTCAAGAGGAAGAAGATGCACTGTTCAAAGATGGAAAATTGGTGGTACCATATCAAGAACCCCTCTTACAAAACATTTTGCATACCTATCATGACAGCATCCTTGGCGGACATACGGGAAATGCCCGAACCTTATACTCAATTCAAGAATCCTTCTGGTGGCCCAAAATGGCCTACTTCATCAGGGACTACATTTGAGGCTGTGCCACCTGTCAAACCAACAAGTCTTCCACACACCCAACTCGCCCCCCAATTTACCCCATTCCCCCAGAATTTCAAAAACCCTTCCAAACTATCGCCATTGATTGGATCGTTGATCTCCCACCATCAGAAGAAAATAACGCCATCATGACCATCACTGACCATGATTCCACCAAAGCAGCTATATTCATACCCTGCCGTAAAGATATGGGAACCCTGCAGATGGCCAAACTATTCTTACATTATGCCTTCCCATGGACCAGAGTTCCCTCCAAAATTATCTCTGATCGCGACCCCCGCTTTACTTCCAACCTGTTCCAAGAAATCTCCCGAATCCTTGGAATTAATCAAAATCTGAGTACCGCCTACCACCCCCAAACTGACGGACAATCAGAAAGGACCAATCAGACCCTAGAAATGTATCTACGCATCTATACTGGGGAGAAACAGGAAGAATGGGCACACTGGCTCCCCATAGCCCAATACCACTTTAACGCCCACAAATCCACCACCACCAAGAAAACCCCATACGAACTTCTCATAGGCTTTAACCCTCAAGGGCTCAGTACCCAACTTAAGTCCAAATTCCCTGGAATCCAAGAACGACTCCAAGCACTGAAGGATATGAGGGAAGCAGCACAAGAAGTAATGAGGAGGACACAAAACAATTGGGTCAAGGAAACTAAGTTCAAGGGTTTTGAAGAAGGGCAGAAGGTTTGGTTAGAGGGCACTAACCTAAAAACCCCCCATCAGTTTCAAAAGTTCCATCCTAAGTGGTTCGGCCCCTTTACCATCACCAAGAGAATCTCTCATGTTGCTTACCAACTCCAACTTCCCCCCCAATGGAGTATCCATAATGTGTTTCATGCCTCCCTCCTATCCCCGGTCACAGAAACAGCCGAGCACGGGCCGAACTTCTCTGAACCACCACCCGATCTCTTATTGGGAGAATACGAAGTCGAAAAAATCACCGCCCAATGGACCCATAGAAACCGACTTCAATACAGGGTTCGGTGGAAAGGATACTCTGCAGCTGAAGACATGTGGGAACCCCTCTCTAACCTTAAAAACGCTCAAGATGCCATCACCATGTTCCACCTGGGACAACCCACTAAACTCTGTACCATGTCTCTCTCTGACCTTGACCCCACAGAATCACATCATTCAGACAAAAGTCTAGATGACCTAGAAAACTGATTTCAAAACCTTACAATACAACAACATACCTTACTCCCTTGAATTAACTCTCGTAACCCCCCTTCCTATTCAGTAAATGACCCTACTATCCCCGACCGTGGACACACCATCTTTAACATAGCCGCTAGGGAACAACTTTTTTCTGGAATTCTCTCCCCTGGCGACTTCCGCAGCTTTCAACTTCTCATGATGGACCCTTGTTTCTCAGAGTTTCATCTATCCATACAAAGAGCAGTACTTACGGATTTGGTATGGAATCACATTACATGGTCAGCTTCCATAAATACCCCCACTTCTTCAGAGTGGTCGGCCTGGCATCACGAGCACACTACCTCCACTTACAATACTCCCATGTCGTCTCCTGCTCCTAACTTGTCTCCTCTACCTATTCTCACTCCTTCTCCCACCATCAAACAAGAACCCCTCTCTCAAGGTCATCCAGCACATCATTGACCAACGCACCTTCATCGTCCCAGAAGAAACTGAACTCCAGGACCTTGCCGCCACCCTCAACCCACTTGCCATCCGCGAAGGAACTCCTTCACCCACCCAGACTGAAATGGACCCTACTCACCCTGGCCCCCCTTGGTTCATCTACGAACCTTACACGCATGTTCCCCCTTTTTACATTCACATTAATGGATGGAAACGCCTTCTGCTGTACTTACGTGTTGCCCTATATAACAATGAGCCCATGCTTCTGGGAACTATGGGTCGAGGAGAACCCACATATGGAGAAAAGCTCATTGCCTGACCCGTGGTCTCTGCCCCCAACCCTTCTGTGACCGCCTCTGACCTCCGCCTCCTAATCGAGGACCATCCTTTTCACTTTGACGCCGCCCAGGCCCTCGAAAACCTTCATGACCCTGGTGCCCTCGCCGATGTCTACCACCTCCGCACTGCCTCTTTTCAGTTGAAAGTCTTGGAGGGCAAGCGTGCCTCCATCCAAGGAGCCTTGAGCGTCCTTCAAGGACAACTTGCTGATCGACTTCACGAGATCCAGGCTCACACCAAAGAAACCGCCGCCATCCGCAGTCGCCTTCAGGCCAACAATACTTCCATCCGAGTTCATCACCAGCTTGACAACCTAATGTCTGATGGAGGTCTCACCCGTGACACTGAACCTTATTACTCACTGGCAGGGAGCTACGACAAAATCGAGGAATCAAAAGAACCATCCACTTCTTCTTCTCCTCCACTACCCACTCGCCCTCCCCTTTCCCTGACCCCCCCCCCCTCGAATACCTCCCTCATGTTGTTGACCAATCCCAAAACGATGCCTCCATGGGCTCACCCTCCCACTTCCCTCAGATGTATTCCAATGACGCTAGCACCCCCAACACTCCTCTCACCCCTGCACGTATGACCAAGGCGCAACAACATCAACTCCAGAAGCGACAACACATCTGTAAACATTGCAGCACCAGAGGGCACTGGAACAAGGATTGCAACAGACCCCACACCAACTGTAGCGGATAGGTGGATTGCATCCTCAGAAGGACCCATCGGAGCTACAGAGGCTTCTGTCCCAGAGCAACAGGACCCCAGAGCGCGTGGCCAGAAGTCGAAAATGATGAACTCCGTGAGTCAGGCCCTGAGACCGATTAGTTCGGAGAACTAAGCGTGAGGGGGGCATGATGTTGTAATTTACCCCCTTATTGGTTCATCCATAATTCTTTTGTTACGGTTCCTCCTTATCACCCTCTTTCCCTTGGTTACCACTTCGTCCCTTGATGTGATGGTCCCTTACTGTTTCACTTATTGTGTTTCACCTATTGTGTTTCACCCATTGTTGAGTTATCTTTGCTATTGGTTCACCTTTATCTATTGTTCTGCTTATAGTACTGTACAGCCTCACTACATACAGTATTTAAGCGCCTGTAGAAGCTGGGGAATGCCCTAGGCTTAGCTTTGTCCCATCTCCTGTTGCATCCCTTTGTCCTGTACTATCTTTCAATCACAACTTGTGTTGTGCTGGCTTTCATCTTGCCTGACCTGAGCACACCTCAAGGAACCCTTGTGTTCCTCTTCCTCCTCTGCCTCTCTCTCATCATTCTCCTCTTCTGCGAAACCAGAAGATCAACTCTGTCTGTGGACTGAGTCATTGTTTGACTCAGCCTTGAGATGCTAAACCTTTGATCCGGTCTCTTTGAGCTGGCCCCACTGAACCCTTGAACCAAGTCACAGGGACTTGGCCCCACTGAACTCTGAGCTAACGCTCTTACAGCCGCGACACCGTTACATCATATCACTTACATCACTCCTGTCACTCCTGTCACTCCCAGAAAATCCTGAAATCCAAGTTCAAGTTCAAGCGAGGAACATTGGTCTGCTAGTACAGAAGATACTGAAACAGATCTGTGGATAACAAAGTGTAACTGCAAAGCAGAATATTGCATGTGTGGTTATTGACCAGATACACCCCCTACTCCTAACAAAATTACCTTGTGGATGTCATGAACCATTCTCTGGAGAGGGCCCTTGAAGGACCCTTCCTTATAGGAGGAAACCCAGCCTCTATGGTGTCACCCTGTTCACATGAGCAAAAGGGGTGAGTAGAGGTGTCCACAATATTGTGTGCGCATTGTCACGCAAGCAATTCTCGGCACAATCGACATACAACAAGCCCCACTTAAGAGCAACCCTTCTAGCAATAAAGGACAGTATTAGGGCCTTCCTAAGGACCCTTTAGAACGACTCTAAGTGCTCTAAAATAGGCACTAACCTAGCATCAAAGGCCCTACAACACATTATTAGACCAACTCTAATAACTATAGAACGAACTATAGGGCAATACTAAGGACCTTAATAGAAGTATTAGGGTCGACTCTAGGGACCCTAATAGAACTATATAAGGGCCTTAGAAGATAACACTATTCCATAACCAAACTACAAGTCCTCAAATGACCGGCCCTAAACTAACTAACAGGAAATGAATTAGGTGCTCGCATGTGCACTAAAGCAGTGAACACGTGGACAGTGAAAGCTCTTACTCATCAAGAGAAGCCTTCTTACTCAGCAGCTTACTGAGCATGACTGAGCATGCTCAGTAAGCATCCTCCGACTTCTTACTCATCACTCTATTGTGCTTGATAACAAGGTTATGACTTGTTCCCTATTTAGCAGTTCTCTTGTAGTATATAAGCGCTCAATAAAGTAGCGGACAGTCCTCAGACTGTCCATTTGTTTATGGCACTCTCCACTCCTGGGATACTCCTTTAAGGACTGTCCCCTTGTGACTACCCTGGCCTCCTATCTATGTGCTTGCTCGACTGTACCAGTAACTGTACCCCTTTGGTACTTGTTACTGCTTTGGACACTACTCCTAGCCCATGCCATCCTAGATGTCTATCGACTCGTCTCTGAACTAACCCCTAGCTCTTGAACTGGATTGTTCAACAGTGAGTCTTGACAGTGGACACCAGGCAATTATCATCTCCTATTTCAGTAATTCTGGCTCCTTAACACAGAAGGCGAGCATCCTCTCAAGCTCCCACTAGAGAGACAGTTCCCAATGCAAGAGGATTCCTTGTTGAAAGACCATTGCCTCCTACTCCCCCTGATGCATATGTACCATTGTTTACCAGTTGTATTCCTACACCAGTCATACCTCCCTAACCCTTTGCCTTACCTTTCATTGAATCCTCTGACAGTATTGATATTACAAATACTGAACTACATTCCTATTTACCAGAACAATCTTTCTTAGCTCTAAACCTACTGATGTGATCAAAAAGAGAACTACTTGAATTCAAGAACTATTGTACACAAGCTTGGCATTTAAGAACAACGCACTTTGTAGTTTATCAACATCCCATCAAAGAGATAAACAACTTTGCTATCTGACCAGCAGAATTCAAAGGATACTTGTGGAAGACCCAAGTAGTCCTAATGCAAAGTAGTATCACTAAAGAATACTCCCGAATCCACTTAAGAAAACACCAAGGAAGACCCAACACCATTCAATTGAAACCAGCCTACACCATAGCATATCCTTGGAACAATGGCCACTGGACTATAACTGTCGTCTAAATTTATGAGCACTAGAAGAAATCTTACAGAAGAAGAAGAAGATCAAGTCCCCCAAGCATTTGAGAGTCTAAGCTATGACACACAGGATCACCGTTACCAAGGAAAGTTTGCTGGGGTATCTATCATCAACCACAGAAACCTTGCAGAACCTTGGATATATGAAGATGATAACAACAAAGTCACTGTTGCACAGATTAAAGCAGGCCTTACAGGAGCAGAAAGCGTTCAAGATTTTAACCCACTCAATCTCACTGGAACCTTCCAAAAGAAAACAGTAAAGTGGAGTCGATCTAGAAAACATTGGGTATATTATGTCAAGACTCACTGTTGAACTTTCCTCCTATAAGGAAGGGTCCTTCAAGGGCCCTCTCTGGAGAATGGTTCATGACATATTACAACAACAAAGAAGTTGTCATGAACCATTCTCCGGAGAGGGCCCTTGAAGGACCCTTCCTTATAGGAGGAAACCCAGCCTCTATGGTGTCACCCTGTTCACACAAGCGAAAGGGGTGAGTAGAGGTGTCCACAATATTGCGCGCGCATTGTTGCGCGAGCGATTCTTGGCACAATTGACATACAGCAAGCCCCACTTAAAGGCAACCCTTCTAGCAACAAAAGACAGTATTAGGGCCTTCCTAAGGACCCTTTGGAACGACCCTAAGAGCTCTACAATAGGCACTAACCTAGTA
Organism: Russula earlei; assembly: GCA_025769875.1. NCBI lineage: Eukaryota > Fungi > Basidiomycota > Agaricomycetes > Russulales > Russulaceae > Russula > Russula earlei. The sequence goes on along the minus strand of JAGFNK010000150.1, from coordinate 41,981 downwards.
TCAAAGGCCCTACAACGCGTTATTAGACCAACTCTAATAACTATAGAACGAACTATAAGGCAATACTAAGGACCTTAATAGAAGTATTAGGGTCGACTCTAGGGACCCTAATAGAACTATATAAGGGTCTTATAAGATAACACTATTCCCTAACCAAACTACAAGTCCTCAAATGACCGGCCCTAAACTAACTAACAGGAAATGAATCAGGTGCTCGCACTTGCACTAAAGCAGTGAACACGTGGACAATGGAAGCTCTTACTCATCAAGAGAAGCCTTCTTACTCAGCAGCTTACTGAGCATGACTGAGCATGCTCAGTAAGCGTCCTCCGACTTCTTACTCATCACTCTATTGTGCTTGATAACAAGGTTATGACTTGTTCCCTATTTAGCAGTTCTCTTGTAGTATATAAGCGCTCAATAAAGTAGCGGACAGTCCTCAGACTGTCCATTTGTTTACGGCACTCTCCATCCCTGGGATACTCCTTTAAGGACCTGTCCCCTTGTGACTATCCTGGCCTCTTCTCTGTGCGACTGCACTACTCTCACAGTAACAGTACCTCTCTGGTATTTGTTACTACTCTGGACCCTACTCCTTGCCCACGCGGTCTTGGACATCTACCGACTTGTCTTCGAGCTTATCCCTCACTCTTGAACTGGATAGTTCAACAGTGAGTCTTGACAGAAGTTGATTTCACTGCCAGAGAAGAACAGGAAGTCAACACTATCCTAGGTACTGCACCAAGTATCCGAAGCACCACTCCAGGACCCTCTACCTGAAGAAACCCTTAACAACCAACCCCTCAGACAATTAGTAGCGCTCCACAAGGAGTCCCTTGAGCACAAACCCCAACTAGGATTCAATTACAAGGATCAGCTCCACCCATTGTCACAACCAAAACACCCCCAAACTCAACAATGTCTAACAATCCTCATCTTGTAGGAACTGCCCCAGAACCATTCGATGGTAAAGCAGACAGTGCAGAAGCCTTTTGGGTGTTATGAACCAAGGCCAGGTCCTGGCCGTAGATTGTCCTATTTCACTCAAGAGAGACCTCTCTCACTTTGCATTGCCGACTCCCTTCCATTTTCTGGGTTATCCCTCCTGTGGTACAAGATATCACTATTACAAAGGCACTATAACACGACCAGGCACCCGTTTCCTAATCGGGTAATCATCGCGTGGCAGCCACATGGCCACCCAGCCACCAAGGACCCGAAACAGCTGGCACAAACTCTTAGAAACTGTTGCATAAATCATCTGACATTCATCAAGGCTCCAATGACATCATGGCTGACTGAGTGGCTCCACAGTGACCTCATAGGCTCACTAAGCGCTCCACAGTGACATCATAATGATATCATCGCTCCACAATGATCAGTAATGCACTCAGTAAGCCTGAAACTTGACACAAGCAAGTTTATGCCTCTGTAGTCCTATTGGATGGTTCCAAAGGGTCTAGAATAGTCCCAATTCTTTGTAATCGACCCTGTACACTGTATATAAGCCCCAATGAAGCATGGCAGTCGTCAGACTGTCCATTTGTGATACTCTCATGTTCCTGGGTACTCCCCTGCGACCGCTCAGTCTAAAGATTCCCCTCGTCTCCAAGGTACTCTTCAACAACCGCCTTGTTTAAAGCCCCCTCGCTACACTGGCCTCTAGCCTTCGCCTCTGTCTCTTGCAACACCTACCAGTCCCCATCTGGTACCTCCTTGTCGTTTGGCTTGTCCTCTTGTTCAACGCCGCTTACGCTGCGTATCATCTGTTCCGACCCTTGCCCACCTGCTCCTGAGTCCTTAGTGATCAGCAGTACGTGTCTTGACATTGGGCAGCTTTGGCCAATTATTACTATATCAATGGCGACTCTTTTACGGATGAAAGCAAGAAAGTTGCTGTCAAGACTCACTGTTGAACAATCCAGTTCAAGAGCAAGAGATAAGCTCAAAGATGAGTCGATAGATGTCCAAGATGGTGTGGGCAAGGAGTAAGGTCCAGAGCAGTACCAAATACCAGAGAGGTATGGTTACTGGAAGCATCAAGCAATTATGCAGGAAAGAGGCCAGGATGATCACAAGGGGATGGTCCTTGAAGGAGTATCCCAGGAATAGAGAGTGCTGTAAACAAATGGACAGTCTGAAGACAGTTTGCTACTTTATTGAGCACTTGTATACTACAAGAGAACTGCTAAATAGGGAATAACCTTGTTATCAAGCACAATTGACAGATGAGTAAGAAGTCGGAGTATGCTTACTGAGCATGCTCAGTCATGCTCAGTAAGCTGCTGAGTAAGAAGGCTTCTATTGATGAGTAAGAGCCTTTCCTGTCCATGTGTTCCCTGCTTTAGTACATGTGCAAAGCACCTGATTCCTTTACTGTTAGTTAGTTTAGGGCCAGTCATTTAAGGACTTGTAGTTTGGGTCAGGGAATAGAGTTGCTTATAAGGCCCCTTATATAGTTCTATTAGGGTCCTTAGAGTCAACCCTAATACTTGTATTAAGGTCCTTACTATTGCTTTATAGTTTGTTCTATGGTTATTGGAGTTAGTCAAATGACATGTCATAGGGCTTTTAGTGTCTTGTTAGTGCCTGTTATAGGGCACTTAGAGTCATCCTAAGGGGTCCTTAGAGAGGCTATAATACTGTTATTTATTGCTAAAAGGGTTGCCATTAACTGTATGTCAATTGTGTTGAGAATTGGTTGCATGACAATGCATGCACAATATTGTGGACACCTCTACTCACCCTTTTTGTCCATGTGAACAGGGTGGCACCATAGAGGCTGGGTTTCCTCTATTAAGGAAGGGTCCTTCAAGGGCCCTCTCCAGGAAATGGTTCATGACAGATGGAACACAGAATGCCAATGGACTAATACATTTTAGCACCATCCAAAGACTTCACATTTGAGTGCCCACAGGCACTACTCATGATGAACAGGCAGAATTCCTTGTCACTAACATTGGAGACCATGACATCATCCTAGTAACAGATTGGCTATGACACCATAACTCAGATATCATTTGGGCAAATGATACAATCACACTAAAGAACTGCCCCCAAACCTGCCTTACCTGTTACACCATTTTCCCTTTACGTCTACTTCTTACCTTTTTGCTATGGACTGCTTGCTTGCGTACGTCCCTTTACTTACTGGTCTTGTGATCTCTTACGTCTTGTGATCCCTTCTGTGTTATCATGTGATCCATACACGTCCAGGTAACACTGGATTGCTGTTACTTTCCCTTTGTTTGGTTCTCTTTCCATTTATATTCACTTCTTAGTTTCGACTGTGCAATGCTGCGCACCTACTGTGCAGCACAGTTACTTGGTTCTGACTCATTCGTGGCCTCATTCCTATGACTCCTACTTATTATGACTCCTACTATACTAGTAGCACAGTCAAAGCGCAGCTATTGCTGCGCTTCTCCTGTATATATAAGCTCAGTACTTTGTGACCAAAGCCCTAAGCTTGGTCTCTTGTAGAATCCAACCTACTCTTGTCCAAACATATTCGCCTGCAACCCACTTCACTCTCACAAACTTAAACCACAACTACCTCTCCATTTCATCAACTCTCAACACACCATCCACCATCTACTCTTCGCCTTTCCCTTCCTTTCCTAAGAGTCTCTCTTCACTCCCCTGAGAAGAGCTCTCCTCCTTTAAGACCTACCTTCCTCTACTCTCTCTGCGTTGTTCAAGGTCCCCGATGGACTTGAACGCATATAGCTAGTGGAACCAGCCCTAGTCTATCCCATTATAAACTTACCCTAGCTTCTCAATGGACCGAGTCGTACTAGGAAGGGTCTATTGGCCATAACCTGTTTAGCATAAAACACTTTGACCGCTGCAGGGATCCTTACTCATTATACATGGGAACCAGCCCGTTTCTTGAACACCTCGTCTATCATCAACTTGTCTTCCGCTTGTGAACTGACACGGCTAGTTACCGTGACATCAGACCAAGCTTAACGTTTCACCACGGCTTCTACCTCGAATACTCTTGCTATCCCTGAACCCTCTATCGAACCAGCTTCCTCATCTAACCCTCTTCAACACCGAACCGTCACTCGACGTAATCAAGACAACCTACCTGAACTGTATCACTGGTAAAGCCTTTTGGCACCCCACTGAACCCGAAGTAGGATATTACCTCCGCATCGAAAACCTTTATCACCCTATCGAATTTATCAATGGACGTTGGTATAAACTTGATAGACGAGAAGTCGGACTTCACCTTGAATACGCCACTCACGAAGGCCTTGTTCTCGACAACGAAGAACACGGTTTAGGAACTTGGGATCAATCAGACCCCCAGTACCAACTCTTTCAATATCAACCTTCACCTTCTCTTGGAAGACATCGTTTATCTTCGGCAGAAGAATCCCAACGACCTTCCTCTCGACCTCGAACCAGACAACCTTCACCTAGGTTATCTCCTATACATCTAGCAGTAGAAGCCTGCCCAGCACCCTGAACCACTTCCTGTACCACAAAGGATCTTTGGTATCTCTCGCGTACCCACTCCTAGACCTCCTACCCCTCCTACTCCACCTTCACCTCCTACTCCACCTCCTCCAGCTATGGCTGCCATAGTCCCAATCCCTTCTAATGGAGTGGTCAGGGGAAACCCACCATCTATCTTTGATGGAGACCGCTCCCAATCCTCCAAATTCATGAGAGAGTTTGCCATCTTTCGCAATATGAATGATGAAAACTCCCTCTTCAACAATCCTTATAGACGAGTTAACGCTTGTCTATCCTTTATAAGGGGCCCTAATGTGGACCATTGGGTTGACACTCAACTGGAAAGCAGTCAATAATAGTGTCAACACTCTTGGAGTACTCAGGACCGACGAAGCTCTATGGAACGACTTTAGAACTGCGTTTAATAATGCCTTCACCGACACTAATAAAAGGCAAAACGCGTTCAATAAACTAGCTGTTCTAAGGCAACAAGGACCTGACCTGGACTCTTATATTGCCACCTTTACCAACCTTGCTAACGACGCAGGATATGACCTAAACGCAAACGGAACTCTAGACTATTTTGCTAGAGGTCTTAGTAGGCCACTCCTTAACAATGTCTTATCAAGGGAAACCCTACCTACCAATTTCACGGAATGGACTGAAGCGGCTAGAAAGGAACACAACAAATATGCCGTGAGGCAAAGCTATATGGGAGATATACGCAATATCGCGCGTAATCCCCAACGATTCCTTAACTTCCGTCCTACCAACACTACATTCCGCCCTCCTCCTGGACCGCCTCCTAGGGTTAATCCTACCTTTGTACCAAGGAACCCTACTGGTCAATTTATTCCTAGGAGCAACAATCAAGTTGTTCCAATGGATGTTGACCGCGCTAGAGCGGCCACTACTGAGCAAGAGAAGAAACAACATCAAGTCGAAGGTCGTTGCTTCTTTTGCTCTAAACAAGGACATGTGGCACGCAATTGTCCTAACAAGTCGACCACCTTCAAATCAGTTCCTATGAAAACACGTCTGGTTGAAGTTATAGAACCAGATGAATACCAGGAACTGTATTACCCTGAAGAACAGGTCGACACCCATGTTCGTTTAGCTCAAACTGACGAACAACCAACCGAATATTATCAGGAAAATCCTCCTGATGATCAACCAGTCCAACAACCTACTCAACAGGAGACACAAACTTATAATGAAGGACCATCTCCTGAGGAAGTTGCGGCTATAATGTCTGGATATTCTGAAGAACAACGTTGCTCATGGGCTACTGCCATGGTCAATAACGGCGTGGATTTTCCCCCAGCTTGAATTACCCGGCCTTAATTCGAGCTGTCTTCCCTAGTGATGTATTTGTAGCAAGACTCAATTCAATCAAAGTTCCTGTTCAAATACGCACTAGTGGACGAAGGGCCGATCTTGTCGCTCTACTTGATAGTGGAGCAACCGACAATTTCATCCACAAGAATATCATCACTTCGCTATAAACTCCCAGTTTCCACTCTACAAAAGCCAAAAGTCATGCGCAATGTAGATGGAACTCACAACAAAGCCGGAACTGTCACTGAAGCAGTCGACCTTTACATTCGATTTAAAGGACAAGAACATCGAATGCGCTTCTATATTGCTGAAATCTCAACCGATGACATGCTTCTTGGCTTCCCATTCCTTCGTGCTACCAACCCTGCTGTTGATTGGACCAAAGGAACCCTTGAGGATACTGTCATAGCCTCCACTTGGGATGCCGACAAATGGATCAAGCGGCTTCCTATACCCCCACGCTTTGATCCTACTCCAATCAGAGTAGCAAAATTAGCACTTCTACCCAACTAGCTGCGCAAGCAGCTGATCAAGACAAGAAGGACTGGAAGGATTTAGTTCCTCCCGACTATCATCGCTTTGAAAGGCTCTTTTCTGAAGAAGCCTCTCATCGCTTTCCTACTTCCAAACCTTGGGATCATGCCATAGACCTAATCCCTGATGCTCCATCTACGCTCAATTGCAAGATTTACCCCCTTGCACCAGTGGAACAACAGGCCCAAGATGAATTCCTAAAGGAACATTTGGAGAAAGGATATATACGTCCTTCAAAGTCACCATATGCCTCTCCTTGCTTCTTTGTAGGCAAGAAAGATGGTAAACGACTGCTACGTCCAAGACTATAGACGTCTTAATGCAATCACTGTTGAAAACAAAACCCCCCTTCCTCTCATTCCCGAAATCATCACTCGCTTAGGAAGTAAACAATACTTCACTAAGTTTGACGTACGATGGGGTTATAACAACATACGCATCAAAGACGGTGATCAATGGAAGGCAGCATTCAAAACAAACAAGGGCTTATTCGAACCTATGGTGATGACCTTTGGTCTCACTAATGCCCCTGCCACCTTCCAATCTATGGTCAATGATATCTTTAGAGAAGAACTCAATCATCATGATATGGAGTTCCACATCTATATGGACGATGGCATCATCGCCACACAAGCATCTAAAGGATGGGAGTATCACAAAGATCTCGTTACTCGCATCTTTAAGAAGCTTCAAGATAATGACCTCTTCCTTAAACCTGAGAAATGTCAATTCCACAAAGAAGAAATTGACTATCTTGGTGTCATTATCGGCAAAGGAATGATCAAGATGGACCCAATCAAAGTCAAGGGAATTCGTGATTGGAAAGCCCCTACCAATCTACATGAGCTACGCTCTTTCCTTGGATTTGGGAACTACTATCGCAACTTCATTCCAAAATACTTCGGATATCGTTCAACCCCTAGTCTGGCTCACTAAGAAGAACAAACCTTGGGTCTGGGATAATTACACATGAATCTTCGTTCAATATTCCTCAAGAATATCTTCACCCATTACCCCTGTTCTTCAGCAACCCAGACTTCAACAAACCTTCATTGTGGATGCCTGATGCCTCTTCTTTCGCTCTGGGAGCCACTATATCTCAGCAATTTGAAGATGGTATCCATCCTCTGGTATATTTTTCAAGATCCCTACTACCAGCAGAAAGGAACTACGATATCCATGACAGAGAACTACTCGCTATAGTATCTGTCCTTAAAGAATATCGACACTGGCTACTTGGGGCACGTCATGAAGTAACTATTCGCACAGATCATGCCAATCTGGCCTACTTCCGCAAACCCCAGGACCTTTCACCATGTCAAGCAAGGTGGATGGCCCTTCTCCAGGAATACAACTTCAAGTTGACGACTATCCCTGGAAAGTCTAACACTGTTGCCAATATTCTATCACGACGACCTGATCACAAAGGAGAAAACATCCATAACAAAGCTACAGTATCACGCTCCTACCTGATCATGTCTTCAATGAGCACTTGCAGATGGCAAATGTCCCTGAAGCTCATGCTCCTACCCTTAACCATACCTTTGGCTGATAACCAGGAAGCTTTTGCACGCAAAGCTTACTCACACAAGTCACTCCCCTTACGCACTTACCTGCCTGATGACCCCATTTTACGAATGGGAAGTCTTGAAGGAAGTCCATGATTCCCCAGTGGGAGGACACCCTGGCATCGCTAACACCTGGGATCTTATAAGAAGGAAATACGAAGGACCCAGACTCCATCTATTTGTGGAAGAATACGTCAAGGGATGCGCTAAGTGTCAAGAATCTAAAGCCATCACCACCCTGAAACATGCGCCACTCCAACCATTTGATACAAATGTGTCAGCTGGCCCCTTCCAATATGTTTCAATGGACCTTATCACGGATCTTCCAAAGTCCGGATCATATGATTCCATTCTTACTATCGTCGATCAAGGCTGCTCAAAGGCCGCAAAGTTTATCCCCTGCAATAAAACCATAGATGGTCTGGGCGTCGCCATCAAGTACCTGGCTAATCTATTTCCATGGTTCAGGAATTCCCAAGAGAATCATCTCTGACAGGGACCCCCGTTTCAAAGGAAACTTCGCCAGGGCCATCTGTAAAGCCACAGGGATCAAACAAAATTTGAGCACCGCCTTTCACCCACGCACGGATGGACAAACTGAGTGGATGAACCTCTGGATAGAGACTTATCTGAGGGAATTCGTAAATGGACGGCAAAATGATTGGCACACACTACTTCCTGATTGCTGAGTTTGCTCACAATACTTGGTGACATGAAGGCACCAGGCACACACCACACGAACTTCTTCTTGGTTTCAATCCAACTGCCAAATGGACAACAATGGATATATCTGTTCCAGAGGCTGAAACACGTCTCAAAATCATGGAACAGGTACGATCCAGGGCACAGGAGGAACTTCTGAAACGTATCAAACCATCAGAAGAACCAAGGAAGCTTGAAGAAGGACAACTCGTGTGGCTGGATGGAACGTAATCTGGTGGTCAAGGCCCCATCAAAGAAGCTTGCCCCCCGGCGTTATGGACCATTTGAGGTGATACAACAAATCACACCAGTGGCATATCGCATCAAATTGCCCCCATCAATGAAAATCCACAATGTGTTTCATGTAGGATCTTCTCATGCCATTCACTGAAACAGGGGCATACGGCAAAGCTTTTACCCTGACCACCACCTGACATTGTACAAGGAGAAGAAGAATATGAAATTGCTGCTATCATTGGAGACAGGAAGTAGCAGAGGCAGGACACAATACCTTGTTCATTGGGAAGGATACCCGGTTTCGGAGCGCTCATGGGTCAATTCTGCTGACCTTCATGCTCCAGCTCTACTCAAAGAATACTTGAACTCAAAGACAAATTCCCCTGTGGGTGGACGAGCTCATGTATAAAAACCCTCCTCCAGAACTCAAGACAGCAGAGCATCTTCTACAACTTGCTTGCCATCTCATCCACTCTACCTACCAAACTACTTCTTCACCTTCTCCACCTTCTTCACCTTCAAACTCTACCTCTTCTCATATCTGCCAATGTCTCAATCCCCAGTTTATATTCCATCCTCGCCTGTCCCAACCTACTCATCCCCTGCCTACTGTCCCTCATCCCCAGTCCCCACTTGCGCCTCCCCCGTTCTCGCCTACCCTTCCCCCACTCTTTCCTATGCCGACAACGTCGCCATCACCTCCCCCACTCCCCAATTGGCAAGAAGGTCTCTACCCTTCAAGAACCCTCCTGCCTATGAGTGCGATGAGGACAATGATGATGCCATCGCCCGAGTCTGTCTCTCCCCTCTTTCACCATCCGTCAGGATCTCCCTCTCCTCCACCCTTCTCGGATCTGAGTGCAATGCCCTGGGACTTGACCTTTTCCCAGCACACACTCCATCCCCATTCTCCCTTGCTGAACAATTCAAGGCCACCAAATTCTTTGACGCCCCTCGCCTTCCACAACCCAGCCCTGACTGGATCCCCTCCTCGGACTACCCCCTTATTGATTTCGCAGTCCCTGAGTACCCCAGAGGAACCATGTACAGGGCAAACTGGTTTCTCGTCGAGTTGGACTGCTCAACCTGAACCCCTCATCCACGCTACCCTTGGCAAGGGAGCCCCCATCTTCTCTCGAGTATTCACACCGATCCCCACTGCCTGGCCCATCTCAGTCCCCAATGAGGAGCAGTGGGACATGCTCCTTGCTGACCAGCCTTACATGAACTTCGTCAGTAGGGCCATTGAGGATGACATGACCCCTCCCTCACAGCAGGAGTCAAGTCATACAGGTACAGGACAACGGAGATCCTCAAAAGGAGACAAACCATATGCCTCCTCTTCGCCCAAATACTTGAACATCAAGGCCACCTTAAAGAAGTCAAACAAACCCTTGCCACCGCCAATACTCTCAATTGGGTTACCCTCAACCTCAGGTGGCAAGACAGATCAGACGAAGAAGAAGATGGTAGTCGCCTACAGGAACTTATGCAACTCAATTCTTCTTCCTCCGCCGACTCCTTCCAACTCTCTAGTTCATCCTTCGCATCCAACTCTCCCAGACCCCCACCAATCTCCTCCTGTCACTCCAGAAAATCCTGCTTTCATTGTGGTGAACTGGGGCACATTTGACCAAACTGTCCCAACAGAGGAGATCATCAAACAAAAAGGGTACGATCTGTGAAGTCGGACCAGCCTTGGAGGAAAGTAGGTCGGCCTTATTATCGTCGCTCTCACTTCTAGGGGCCTTGATGGGGGGGTGATGTTACACCATTTTCCCTTTACGTCTACTTCTTACCTTTTTGCTATGGACTGCTTGCTTGCGTACGTCCCTTTACTTACTGGTCTTGTGATCTCTTACGTCTTGTGATCCCTTCTGTGTTATCATGTGATCCATACACGTCCAGGTAACACTGGATTGCTGTTACTTTCCCTTTGTTTGGTTCTCTTTCCATTTATATTCACTTCCTAGTTTCGACTGTGCAATGCTGCGCACCTACTGTGCAGCACAGTTACTTGGTTCTGACTCATTCGTGGCCTCATTCCTATGACTCCTACTTATTATGACTCCTACTATACTAGTAGCACAGTCAAAGCGCAGCTATTGCTGCGCTTCTCCTGTATATATAAGCTCAGTACTTTGTGACCAAAGCCCTAAGCTTGGTCTCTTGTAGAATCCAACCTACTCTTGTCCAAACATATTTGCCTGCAACCCACTTCACTCTCACAAACTTAAACCACAACTACCTCTCCATTTCATCAACTCTCAACACACCATCCACCATCTACTCTTCGCCTTTCCCTTCCTTTCCTAAGAGTCTCTCTTCACTCCCCTGAGAAGAGCTCTCCTCCTTTAAGACCTACCTTCCTCTACTCTCTCTCTGCATAGTTCAAGGTCCCCGACAGACTTGAATGCATATAGCTAGTGGAACCAGCCCTAGTCTATCCCATTATAAACTTACCCTAGTTTCTCAACGGACCAAGTCGTACTAGGAAGGGTCTATTGGCCATAACCTGTTTAGCATAAAACACTTTGACCGCTGCAGGGATCCTTACTCATTATACACGGGAACCAGCCCGTTTCTTGAACACCTCATTATCATCAACTTGTCTTCCGCTTGTGAACCAACACGGCTAGTTACCGTGACATTACCACACACTTGAGTATAACTATTGCATCTGCATCTGGGATGTGGAATTACCAAATACAGGCACTTACTTTCCCTGAAGAAGAACCCAAGTTCGCAAATGTTGCTACACTAATCTTCCCAGATACCAAAGGTTTATTGAACCCATGCATGGATGAACAAATATACAATGCTTTTAGACCAGTAACAATTAACATACAAGTGAAATCAACAATGTCTACTAAGTTGACAACATCTGAAACACCACAGAAGACACTGGACAAACTCATTCCCCCCCAATTCCTGAAATGGCAGAAGGTTTTTGATGAACAAGCTTCCCAACATCTTCCTGCACACCAACCACAGGACCATGCAATTAATTTAAAACTAGGAGCCACACAATGCAACTGTGGCATTTATCAACTCACCCCCAAAGAATTACAAGGTCTAAAAGATTACCTAGATGAAGTTTTGAAGAGAGGTACTATCTGACCATCAAAAGCACCTGTTGCCAGTCCATTCTTCTCTGTAGAAAAGAAAAGAGGGAGCTCTATGACCAGTACAAGACTACAGAGCACTAAACACAGCGACTATCAAAGATGCATACCCATTACCCTTGATTCCTGAATTAATTGAAAAACTGCAAGGAGCTCAGTACTTTACCAAGTTTGATGTACAATGGGGATATAACAACATCTGCCTAAGAGAAGGTGACAAACACCTTGCAGCATTCAAGACACCATTGGGACTTTTTGAACCCCTAATAATGACATTTGGTCTTTGCAACACCCCAGCCATGTTCCAACACTTTATGAATACTATCCTAGCAGAATACATCACCACTGGACATGTGGTAGTCTATCTTGATGACATATTAATCATGGCACAAACCTTGAAGGAACTAGATGACTGGACACACAAAGTCCTAAAGATGCTCCAAGACCATGACTTATATCTGAAACCAGAAAAATGCACATTCCAACAGACCACTATCAGTTACCTGGGCATCAATATTTCTCAAGGACGAATCTCCATGGATCGAGATAAGTTAATTGGCATTAAAAAAATGGCCTATCCTGACAAATGTTACAGAAGTACAAGCATTTCTGGGATTCTGCAACTTCTATCAATGATTTATCCACCAATACTCACAGATGGCACGACCCTTGTTTAACTTGACAAAGAAAGAAAACCCCTACAAATGGGAGGACAATGAAGAGCAAGCATTTAGAAACTTAATCCAAGCATTTACAACAGCCCCAGTTCTCATGTTACCTGATCATACCAAGCCCTTTTGACTCATATGTGATGCAAGTGACTTTGCAGTTGGCTCAATCCTAGAACAACCCAATGAGTTTAACAGATATCACCCAGTAGCCTATTTCTCAAAATCCCTGGACCCAGCACAATGAAATTACATGATTTATGATAAAGAACTCCTTGCAATCATCTCATCCCTCTGGCACTTCTGACACTACCTTGAAGGTGCCACTCATCCTGTCGATCTATGGATGGACCATAATAATTTGACATACTTCATGACAAAACAGAAACTCACTCGATGACAAGCCCAATGGGCACTCCTTCTCAGCAATTTTGACTTCACTATCACGCATCACCCAGGAACCACAAATAAAGCAGATGGTCTGTCCAGGTAGCTAGACTTTAAAAAGGGGATACAAAATGAAAACGATGGAAAGGTGCTCCTGGACAATAAATTTTTCAAAATTAGAGCAACACACACCTCTGCTACAGAACCAATCAGCAACCAAAACCTTTGACAACAACTATGATCTAGTAAAGACTACAACCCAGAAGTATCCAATGCATTAGCAGTTATTATAAAGAATGGACCAAGACAATTATCCAAAGGCCTGCAAGACTGGGACCTTGAAGACAGGTTAATACTATTTAAAGGAAAAGTCTACATCCCAAACAACAACATTCTACAAAAGAAAATTCTGAGACTACACCATGCTTCTCTGGCCACAGGACACCCTGGCCAATGGAAAACTTATGAACTAATCAGTTGAAACTATTGGTGGCCAGGAATGCTAACCTACATCAAAAATTATGTAGAAGGATGTGCAACTTGCCAAAGCACAAAAAACACCTGAAGACAGAAACACCCCTTGTACCAATTACACCAGCCGGAGAAATATGGAAGAGCATTACCATGGACTTCATCATGGACCTACTGATTTCACAAAACTTTGACAGCCTCCTGGTTGTGGTGGATTGGTTCAGCAAAGCAATAATCCTTACCCCTTGCCACAAGACAATCACCACAGAAGAAACAGCAACACTAATCATGAATAATGTCTGGAGAAGAATAGGCCTTCCAACACAAATAATATTGGACAGAGGCCCTCAATTTGCAGCCAAAGTTACTCAGGAACTATGGAAGAAATTGAACGTTAAGGTATCATTAAGCACTGCATACCACCCACAGACAGATGGAGAAACAGAACAAGTTAACCAAGAACTAGAACAATACCTACGAATATTTTGCAACCACCAAGTGGACAATTGGACAGAACTAATTCCCTTTATGGAGTTTGCACATAACGCTAGACAACATAGTGCTACAAATAAACCCCCTTTCAAGATCTGGTACAGTTTTAACCCAACATTTGCCCCACCCCTTGCCTTCATGTCAAAGTTCCCTTCAATCCAAGAACAATTAAAAAGTCTAAACCAACTCAGAGAAGAAGTAGCTGCTTCTCTGAACCAAGCTGCCAAAATCATGAAACAATCAGGACCTCAATCCTCAATGAGTGGCCATGTGGCTGCCATGCGATGATTACCCAATTAGGAAATGGGTGCCTGGCCATGTTATAGTGCCTTTGCAATAGCGATATCTTGTACCACAGGAGGGATAGCCCAGAAAATGGAAGTGTGTTGGTGATGCAAAGTGAGAGAGGTCTTTCTTGAGTAAAGTAGGACAATATATGGCCAGGACCTGGCCTTGGTTCATAACACATCCAGTTTTTCACCATTCCCTGATCAAACCTTACAAAGAAACCATTGCCCATGCTCCTAACTTCACGAACCCACCACCTGTACTAGTCGAAGGGGAAGAACAATACAAAGTAGAACAAATCTGAAATTCTTGACTCTCCCCAAACCATAACGGAATACAATATCTAGTCAAGTGGAAAGGATACACTGCTGCAGAAAACACTTGGGAACCGGCATCCAACCTATCTAAAGTGCAACTGCTAGTCAGAGATTTTCATCGGAAATATCTGAAAGCACTTAAAACAGTTCCCACCAGGGGAAACCCCTAAACTTAAGTGTTATCATGACTTCTGTCAACAATTACCTCTATCCCTGTCATTGAAAAACCATTCAACAAACCCCTGTGATTACCTGCACCCAATCAACCACAGCCATCCCAAGAACAAACCATAGGACACGACAGGAACTTCCACAGACAAACAGACCTGGATCTTTCTTATGCAAACCACTCGATTGACTATACTCTTTTATTCAAAGAAACAAAGAACCCTTAACCATTGCAGGAGCAACAGATCCATAAAGAGGGGATGAATGTTGTGAATCGAGGCCAAGCCTTGACCATATATCATCCTGTTTCAACTCACGAAAGCCCCTTCCACTTTGTACACTCTATCCACCTCTGTTTCCAATCAACTGCTCCTCTCTACAAGTGTACATTGCACAGGACCCTTGTCCCAAATCCCTGTGACTCACTAAAGAACCCTCCTTCCTATTGGAGTAACCCACCACATGCTAGCCACATGGTTGCTCAGCCACTCACTACTGAAACACTGGAAGGACTATTAGACCTCTTGGGATGATCTACATGATGTCATAGAGCACCACCAACATCATAGCTGACTGAGCAACTCCACTATGACATCATACACTCACCAAGCACTCCACAAATGACATCATTATGATATCATCGCTCCACTGTCTCCCTAATCGTCCTGAGTCACCCATAGGTCTGACACAATGCATTTATGCCTTTAGAATCCAATTGGAGCAGTCCAAAGAGTCTGAGCTACTTTCTGTAGTTTGTACTCAGACCTGTAATTAGTATATAAACCCCAATGTAGCATGGCAGTTGTCAGACTGTCCATTTGCAATACTCTCCTATTCCTGGGCACTCCCCCACAACCACTCAGTTTAAAGACTTCCCTCATCCTCAAGGTACTCTTCAACTGTTGAAGATAGACGCAGTATGTGTGATTAGATAGCAGCAGATGATAAGATTGCAGGCAGATCTATCAGACAATAGTTCAGTTTGGTTGACAAAAAACTGATATAAATAATGTACCTATCAGACAATAGCTACAACACATCATCAGTCCTGTGAGATAGGATATCATAGTGTAAATACTCACTTCAGTTTGGTTGACACAAAACTGAAGTGATCTATGTACTTTGTGGCATTCTTAAGTACCTGAGACTGCCACTGGATGGAGTACAGCTAACTACCATCACAGATCACTAAGTAAGTCCAAGGATCAGTTGCAAGTAGCTACCAATTGTCCTAAATCACTCCATCAGTGTAACTACACTGTGTACCATCTGTTCCGACCCGTGCCCACCTGCTCCTGAGTCCTTAGGCCCCATACAGCAACCGAGATTTCTTGAAACTTGAACTTGGAACTTGAATTTCAGGATTAGCCAGGTGTGACAGGTGTGACAGGTGTGATGACAGTGACATGTCATATGATTAACTAATATCAGTTGTTTTTGTCTGTTAACTGTAATTCACATATTTGCATATGTGATGTCATGTAATGACTTGGGCTCGGGAATGATTGGCGTGTCAATCTTTCTACCCCCACCTCCACCACCCCATATGATGCAGACCCACTCATCAATAAGTCCAGATTCCATGGAAGGAAGTCTAATCTCAGAAAGTAACAAGGCTATATGGACAACTGAAGAGGAAGCTGCATTTCTACTGTTCCTTGTCGAGCGGAAACAAGAAGGAAACATGACCTCCAACGCCATGTTCAAGGACCTTACCTTCAGCCAAGCAGCCAATTCTATTAAGCCCATGCATGAGAAGGGTCCTATCAAGACTGGACCTATGTGCAAATCAAAATGGCAAAGGGTACGAAATTTTTTGCTTTGCCATATCACGCAGCTAACATCGTCTACTACTAGATGAAGAAGGAGCACTTGCTAATCATTGCTCTCAGGAATGAGTCCGGGGTTGGGCACCTATGGACCGATGAGAATGGAATTGTTGTTCCACCTGAAATGGAATCGGTGTGGAGTGATCTAGTCAAGGTGCGTACATAACATCTAATTTGTCAATGCCATCTGATCATTAGTAGAATAATCAAGAATACAAGAAGTACAGGGATAAAGGCTGGCCACATCGCAGCATCATGAAATCTCTGATGCCATCAAGTGCAAGAGGCCAACATTCATATTGGGGCATGCAGTCGACAGCCCATTTTACTCCCCCTCAGTCATCTGCATCGCTGTCCCCCAATCCCAATTTGTTTGAACGTCAAAGTGGGGACTCCTTGTCATCTCTGGTGCCAGATTGCTCTTCCTCCTCATCCAGTGTCCTTCATTCCAAATGCAAAGTATCTCAGGTCAAGGATGTCGCCTCCAAAACATCTTCCTCATCTACCAAAAAACTCAAGTCTGATTCCATGGCAGTTGCTGTCCACGGCATGCAGTCAACCATGGAGAGGTTTGCCGATAACTTCAACTCAACCATGCATACATTCATTGCTTCGTCCCCACCCCCAATGTTGCTGGCACTCCCCCCACTCCCAATGCCGCTGGCACTCCCCTCAAACCCAGCCCCAGCCCCACCTCCGGCCATGCATATGCCGCCTTCAAATGACATCATAACTATCTCGGCACTTCCCGAGACCACCCATCAGTCACTGGCAATTCAACATCTTACCAAGGATATTGAACTGAATGGTGAATGGCTCTCCACGGATGATGTTGTCCCTGTGATCAATATCTTGGGATCTTATGACATCGTGTGCATAGACAGTTATATTGTGTTTATGACTAATTGGTCAGCATTGTCA
This sequence comes from Russula earlei, assembly GCA_025769875.1. NCBI lineage: Eukaryota > Fungi > Basidiomycota > Agaricomycetes > Russulales > Russulaceae > Russula > Russula earlei. The sequence goes on along the minus strand of JAGFNK010000150.1, from coordinate 24,469 downwards.
CGCAAGATTGCACACAACTACATCAAGGATCTATTGGAGAAGGCCAGGATGTCCTGACTGTAGTTGTACTTCTACAGTAGTCACCCATCACACGCATGTATCATAATTTGTTGAATGCCATGAAGTGTTCTTTCATTTTCTGAAAACATGTGGACATGTGTCTGAACTAAATACCTGCTGCGCGATCCTCAAGTGTTTTCTGATACTGCTCCCACATCTCACCTGCAATCCTGTCTCGCCTGATATTTGCTTGCTCCCTCTCATAGCGCGTCACTACCCCTCTTCCCAGTTCACCAGCCGCTTCACGATGACCCATCTGAGGGTCTACCCTGTCATCAAATACATCGATCTCACTGTGATCATAATGGTGAATAAAATTGTGAAGGGCTGCAAGTGCCGATGGGATGCGCACTTGAATGTCCATGTTATACTCAGGGGGGTACCGAAGGATTTTGAAACGCCGCTTGAGAATCCCAAACATATGCTCTATGACATTGCGAGCTTGAGCATGGTGCAGATTGAATAATTCCTGGGGTGTGCATGGCCTAGGACAAGCGTAAAAATTAGTGAGAAGATGGGAAAGAAAGAGAGAACGCACCGTATGCCAGCATGACCCCACTCAGATAGATGATATCGTACACCTTGATAAGGAACAAGCAGTGTGTTTGATGAGGCAAAGCCTGCATCAGTGAGATAGTATTTCCCTCTTGGGATGGGGAAATCGGAATGATGGGCATCATGGAAAAGAGTTGAGTCGGTGGTGGAGCCCTCCCAACCAGTCAAAAGATATGTGAAGCGGAGGTCAAATGAACAAGCAGCAAGGCAGTTCTGTGAGAGAACGCCGTTGTGGTCTCTTGTTGCATTGCGCTCTGCGGCAGTGGAGTAACAACCAATGTGGGTGCTGTTGATAGCACCCAGGGCATCCTTGAAAAAGGGAAAAAATTTGGGATTCCCTTGGATAAAGGAGTGAGGAGGGGAATTGGCATCAGGAAGCTGTACAAAGGTGGTGTAGAAAGGGGGGGTTGCGAGAACTCCAAGTATCTTTTTAAAATATCTGGATATCCATCAGAAGATATATAGAAGGAAACCATGGGATACATACTTTGAGACCATGCTTGGTGACCACTGAAAATGCTCTCCAATATTTGTTGTTGACAGCCTGGTGGAAGCAGCATAGAGAAATATGGCAACCTGTTCTTCAATTCGGACATGCCGAGATGATGCAACACCAAAGTTGTGGAGAGTCTGCTGGAGCTTGTGAAACACATGTTTATGGACCCCAAGTTCATTCCGGATGCGTTCTGGATGGCCGGTGAGTAGTTCATGGACCCAGGCAAGACCAGTGAGGGCGGAGGTGTGATATGGAATAGGAAGAGAATGGGGTTTGAGTATTGACAGTATGGCCTGGAAGCCATAAAGGGCATAACCTGTAAAATATAAAATCATTAGAAGTTGTTGGTGTCGCTGTTGTACCTGCTGCAGATACAGACTCTCCTGATCAAGGTAATCAGCCATAGCATTGACCAGGGGACAGACAGTGACAACTTGAAATCGGGGGGTAAAAAATCGGCCATGACTCGGAGGGGCATAAAAAGTTTTTGGGCGCATCAGTCATTACAACAACAAATATGTGAATTACAGTTAACAGACAAAAACAACTGATATTAGTTAATCATATGACATGTCACTGTCATCACACCTGTCACACCTGTCACTCCCGACTAATCCCAAAATTCAAGTTCCAAGTTCAAGTTTCAAGAAATCTCGGTTGCTGTATGGGGCCTTAGTGATCAGCAGTACATGTCTTGACAGCATGTTGTGATTGAGGTCAGCATGCATGTCGTAGTCATTGGGGTCAGGGTTGGGGCTTGGGGGGCATCTTCTGCATCCTCTGAGTCCAAGGAATGAGGCATGAGGGGGTGCTTGTGCCATTCTGGATGACACAGGCTGTGGTTGGTTAGGCTCAGGGTCAGTGGCAGTGACAAAAATGTTCATCATCATCATTGGTTCAAGTTCCACAAGAGCATTGGTCAGTGGTGCTGGCCCAGGTGTTGGGGCATGGCTTGGGGCTTTCAAGCTTGGGAGAGGTTCTTCTGAGTCCATAAGTTGTTTGAGGTCAAGTCCTCTAAGTGGGTTCTGAGCGAGGTGGAAGGCTGGGCAAGCGATGCATGTCACCTCCCAGGTTGTTCCATGTCTTGCAATTTCAAACCACAAGCCATAAATGTGACTCAGGGCTACCTTAGTGTTTCTCCAGGTGGCATAGTATCCTGTCCAGGGTATGCTGTCAGTGCCTACAGTGAAGAAGTCAAGGCTGTCATCAAACATGGTCATGCTGGGAATGTTTTTCTCTTGGTCAGAGGGAAGTTCAAAGGGGCATTTAAGAGCTGCCAATCCTTCAATGGTTGGCTTACTTAGCCCCTTATATCTCCAATCTTGGATGGATGGTGGTCATGTTTAGAAAGAAATTGATATATTTGCCAGCATGTGGTTTGGGGTTGAGGGTTCAAGAGCAAAGCTTGTTCTAATGTCACCAACTGGGGGCGGTGTTGCTGACAAATTGTTTCATGTGCAAGATGTGCGCACTGAGTCAAGCAAGAATGAGAAGTTCTCGCAAAGTTTGGGGATCTCAGTGACAGCAATGCCAAGGCAATTGTGTACCATGGAGAGGAAAGACAAAAGAAAAGTCTTTGCATTTGAAGACTCAGAGGATTGAGAGAAATTCCAAAGCAATCACTTGATTACTTGCAAGCCTACAAGTCCAAAGCAAGATCCAGTGATATTTCACAAGAGAACAAGCTTAGGGCTTGTTCTCATCAATGAGAGGGTTTATATACAGCAGGACTATCTATATCAAATAGTGTCCTCAAGGGAACAGCAAGGCAATCAAGGGAGAACATGCTGGAATGTAGTGGTAAACATGAGTTAAGAGAAGGGGTCATCAGTCATGAGTGAAACATGAGTTCTGTCCAGGTAGGTTAGCCTGGTTACCAGTCCAGTCTGAAGTACCAGTACAGTACTTGTAACACAATGTCACTTGTATTTTTCAGGTATAACAGGAGAATCTTGGGTTGTCTGTGGTATTATAATCCTTCCAATGTAGAGGTCATTGGTCATGTTTTTAGTGCCACTTTGCCTTGGGAGGAATCGTGCTCTAGCCACATTCAGAGCTTTGATGATTAATGGTAAATGTGATGCATCAATCCATCCTCTTGCCCAATCAATTTTTGTTTGGTTGGCTGTGAACCATGGGTAGCCTAAGATCATTGATTGTCTCCTAGTTCAGATAAGAAGAACATCATTTGATAGTCTTTGTGCCTGTTCTGATGTCTAAGTCCATGTAGTATTGTAGTGCTCCAGTTTTGTTAGGCATCCCATCTACATTGAGAAGTCTTCAAGGTTTTTCTAGTCATTTTATAGGAAGATGGAGCCATCAAGCATATTTTAGGTTTAGAAAGTTTTCTGTAGCCCCTGAGTTGAGAAGCATGATGGTTTCAGCCCTCTTATGAGAAGAATGGAGGTATGTTCTAACTGTCATTGATTTCCTGTTAGATATATATACATTCTTGACAAAGTTCCTAATTGTTACAACATTTTCCTTTTACATTTACTCTTACCTTTTGCTATGGACTGTCATGAACCATTTCCTGGAGAGAGCCCTTGAAGGACCCTTCCTTATGAGAGGAAATCCAGCCTCTATGGTGTCACCCTGTTCACACAGACAAAAGGGGTGAGTAGAGGTGTTCACAATATCGTGCGTGCATTGACACGCAAGTGATTCTCAGCACAATCAACATACAGCAAGCCCCACTTAATGGCAACCCTTTTAGCTATAAAGGACAGTATTATAGCCTCCCTAAGGACCCTTTAGGATGACTCTAGGTGCTCTATAATAGGCACTAACACAACACTAAAGACCCTACAACGTGTTATTAGACTAACTCTAATAACCATAGAACAAACTATAAAGCAATACTAAGGACCTTAATAGAAGTATTAGGGTCGACTCTAAGGACCCTAATGAAACTATAGAAGGGGCCTTATAAGCAACTTTATTCCCTGAATCAAACTACAAGTCTGTCATTGTGATTTATTACTGATGCACTGTAGATATCACTCTGGGGTGTCAGCACAATGCTCCAGACAGTAGTTCCAGTGTTTGGATTGACTTATGGCTTAGTCAGGTCGATATTACAGGCAGAGGAGCAGTAGTATACCTTAGTCTCAATTGCTCCTCTGCAGGTGTGTAGTAGTTTGACTCCTCATAACAATACCAGTCTAAATTGCTCCTCTGCATTTCCCTTTGAGTCCTGTGGACATAAGGGTGCTAATAGGTCGCTTATTTAACAAAGTCCTCAAATGACTGACCTTAAACTAACTAACAGCAAATGGATCAGGTGCTTTGCGCGTGTACTAAAGCAGTGGACACGTGCACAATAAAGGCTCTTACTCATCAAGAGGAGCCTTCTTACTCAGCAGCTTACTGAGCATGACTGAGCATGCTCAGTAAGTGTACTTCAACTTCTTACTCATCCGTCTATTGTGCTTGATAACAAGGTTATAACTTGTTCCCTGTTTTAGCGGTTCTTTTGTAGTATATAAGTGCTCAATAAAGTAGCGGACAGTCTTCAGACTGTCCATTTGTTTATGGCACTCTCTATCTCTGGGATACTCCTTTAAGGACCATCCCCTTGTGACCATTCTGGCTTCTTCCCTGCGTACCTGCTCAACTCTACCAGTAACTGTACCTCTCTGGTACTTGATACTGCTTTGGACTCTGCTCTTTTCCCATGCCATCTTAGATGTCTACTGACTCATCTTCAAGCTTACCCCTCGCTCTTGAACTGGATAGTTCAACAGTGAGTCTTGACATGGACTGCTTGCCTTCGTACATCCCTTTACTTACTGGTCTCATGATCTCTTATGTCTTGTGATCTCTTTTGTGTTACCATGTGATCCATACACGTCCAGGTAACACTGGATTGCTGTTACTTTCCCTTTGTTTGGTTCTCTTTCCTTTTATACTTACTTCACAAGTTCGACTGTGCAATGCTGCACACTTACTGTGCAGCACAGTCACTTGGTTCTGACTCATTTGTGGACTCATTATTATGACTCCTACTATACTAGTAGCACAGTCAAAGCACAGCTATTGCTGCGCTTCTCCTGTATATATAAGCTCAGTACTTTGTGACCAAAGCCCTAAGCTTGGTCTCTTGTAGAATCCAACCTACTCTTGTCCAAACATATTTGCCTGCAACCTGCACAACACCTAAACCTCAAACCACATCCACCTCTCCATTTCATCAACTCTTCACACACACACACCATCTACCATCTACTCTTCGCCTTCCCCTTCCTTTCCTAAGAGTCTCTCTCTCTTCACTCTACTGAGAAGAGCTCTCCTCCTTCAAGACATACCTTCCTCTCTCTGCATGTTCAAGGTCTACAACGGACTTGAATGCATATAGCTAGTGGAACCAGCCCTTGTCTATCCCATTACAAACTTACCCTAGCTTCTCAATGGACTGAGTCATACTAGGAAGGGTCTATTGGCCATAACCTGTTTAGCATAAAACACTTTGACTGCTGCAGGGATCCTTACTCATTACAATGGGAACCAGCCCATTTCTCAAAACACACTTTACTATCAACTTGACTTTGGGCTTGAGAACTGAGACAGCTTGTTACCATGACACTAATCCAAGCTGAGTGAATTAGGCAGAGGGAAAATCCTGAGAGACTCCTAGTTGAGAGGCTAGCATATCCGTGTCTTGGTCTGAAAGCAACTCCAGAGTAGCTTTCGTGGTGACAATATGATCTTCAGAAGAGGAAGGGTGAATGTGAGCAGTGTTCATGGTTGGTTTTACTATAGTAGAATTGTCATCCCAGTCAATGAGATTGACATTGAGGGCAATCGCATGCAAAATGTCTGAGTTGGCCACATTTGAAACAGTTGTTGTTTCTATTATTAGGGCATCAGTTAGGGTCTCTGAGTTCTGTGACTTGTCCTCATGAGTATCCTTGGTTTCTAAAAGGGGGTGTGCATGTTCTATAAAGGTCCATGGGTATGGGTTGGTTTGCCATGGATCTGGGGGCATTGGATGAGTTGTATCCTTGTTGAAAGGATGAGAAGGCACTGCGTCTTCCAGGATTGAAAGTGTTCCTTTGTTGAAACTGTTGGTTCCCTTTGAAAGGGAAGCCTCCTCATGGGATGAATGGTGCATGTCGAAAGGTGTTATTTTGGCCCAACAAATTGGCCAGCAGTTGCTTTCCTTTGATGATTTCAACTGCTTGCTGTTTGATGTCATCATATGTGTTCATGTTTTGTGAGGTTAGTATAGTACTGTATCAAGGACATTCTGTGGTAGGCCTCTCATAAATAGATGAGTAACTGAGTCTTCACTGAGCTGATAACCCACTTCCCAAGTGAGTGTTTCAAAGGTTGATACATATTGATTGATTTCATTGTTCCTGAGATGAAGTTCCAAGATTTTTCCTGCCATATGTTGTGGGCGTCTGGTGTCTTGGTACTGTTGTTGGAATTCATATAGAAACTGTTCCCATACAGCTGGAATATCATCTTGTGGACTGAGAGTGTTGATCCATGTGCCTATGCTTCATGCCCAATTGTCTGTTTCTGGTCCTTGCATGAGAGTGAGGGCCACTGCAACCTGTTGGATAGGAGAGTTAGGGTTTTTCCGGCCCGGCTTGGCCTGAAAGCCCTGGCTTTGGCTTGGCCTGAGGTGGCTTTGGCTTACTAAAATCCCAGGCCAGGCCAAAGCCGTCAATTATGGCTTGGCTCCGGCTTGGCTTGGCCTGGGCCACGGCTTTTGTACATAAATAAAATGTCGTTGGCCGCCAATGATAGTATGGGAAGATACTAAGCTACTCAGACCAATACATTGTCTCCTCATCGTTGTCAATCAGTAGCCCATCCCACGAGAACTCTTCAACATCTGAGTCTCCCGAGTCCCCTCTGGCTGCCACATCATCCAGCTCTTGGTCGCTAGTTTCCTCAGCTTCTGATATTGATGATGGTGCAGGTTTTTGGAAAAGTAAATCATGACAGATCGCACACTTGATACACTGCAGGGCCTCCACAATGTCACCCTTGAGATGACTGCGTTGTTTTGATATTGTAATCCCACCCTGCGAGAACGCGTGTTCGCTAGAAACAGATGATGACATAATCGCCAGATAGTCCCATGCAAGGGAGCCCCAAGCACGATGATAGCGCTGTGAGTTGTACTGTGAAGTTGTTTTAGTCACTTGTATGAGTATTCAATCCGGAATGCTTACGCCCCACCACTGGATTGCTGTCCAGCCTTCTGGAACTTGCTTGAGAACATCCATGTATGCATGGTAATCACGGAGCCATGGCCGTTGAGGGTCATCTGGTACATCCAACCCTGTGTCTGCCGCTGTGTCTTCATCATCATCGCTAAGCTCTCAAAGCAAAGCGCGAAGTCCCTTGTCCTTTCTTGATGGTGTGGATGGCCTCGTCATAGAATGACCGCTCAATCGTAGCCACCTGCTCTTTGAACTAAGAGCAATTAGCACCTAGACGTAAAAGGGGACTTGAGTGTACCTCCTCCTCAACACATTTCAGGACATCGTCGTGGAGATCAGCGGACCATTGCTTCTTGAAATATCCCATCTTCTCCTTTGGGTTGAGAACTAGCAATATGTCAGTGATGGATGACAGGGCAAGGGCCAAAAGTCGTACTCATGGACATGATGTACGCAGGAGACTCTGTAGTTTTCTCATAGTATTCGTCAACCTTCTCACACGCAGCACGAATGGCAGGGGCAAACGGCTCGTATTTTGGACGGTCGGCATGACTGGACCATGCTCTGTAAAGGGCTTCAAGCGCCGGAATGGCCAGATGAAGAGTTGGAACAACGGTGTGTCCATGCAAAGTTGATAAATTAAAGTTTGATAATTACCCCAAAAAAAAGGTCAAAGCCGTGGCTTGATGGCCTGGCTTTGGCTTTTCAAATCATAAGCCGGGCCAAAGCCGTCATGAAGCCATCACTTTGGCCCGGCTTGGCCCAGCCTATTTCGGCCTGGCTTGGCCTGGCTCACAGCCTGAAGCCGGGCCGGGCACAACCCTAAGGAGAGTTCATGCCTGCCACTGCTTGGTTGGCACAAAGGTAATCAGTCAGTTGTCAGATAAAGAGGTCTGCTTTAGTTTGGTCCCCTTTGAATGGAATTGGAAGGCTTCTGAGTGTTTTGATATCTCCAGGCACCGCTTGTGGTACCAGGACCTGAGGCAAGTTAGCATTTGGACCATATCCTCCAGGGCCTGCTAGGTTACCAGATCCACCTGGTCCTCCTGGTCCTCCAGATCCCAATGGATGTCCTCCACCTCGTCACAAAGCATTTCTAAGAGCCTGGTATGTGTTGTTTGGTGTGGTGGCATTTGCTCTGCCAACTGAAGAGGGTGGTGCAGCGATGGTGGTTGGTTGGGTGGTTGTGGCAGTGGTCATGAATGTAGCTGTGGCCATGGTGTCTGTTCCCTGATTGGAAATTGCTGATGTTGGTAAGATAGTTGTTCAAAGGACAATTGGGGTGAGGGTGTCATTGCCAGACTTGATGTTGTTTGGTATGGGGGTGTTTGTATTTGTTATTCAGTACTAGTTTCCTCTTCAATAGTGGCACTGGATACATCTGTCTTTTGGTTGTCTGCTCCAGCTTGTTCTTTTGGTTTGGGGTCCTCCTTTAGTTTGATGTTGTGCTGGTCAAGGTCTTCTTGTTGTATCCCCAGATGGCATTGTTTGTCCTTGTCTTCATGATTTTGTACCAATGTCCTGCTCCAAATTACACTAGTGTGGAGTGTTCATTGATCATTCATTCTCCTGACAGATGTGTAATGAAACAGCCAAGGCATTGTCTGAGTTTGCTGGGTCCAACCCAATATATTCTGCTGTTGAAGGGGGTAGTGAGGAGGTTTTGTTCTGGTAGGTTCATTTGTGTCCTACTTGTCAAAGCTGTGGTAAAAGCAAGTCAAATCTAATGTCACCACCAGATGGTTAATGCGATAAACAACAGATCCATTAAGTTTACAATGAAGAGAGTAACTGTTAGTCAAACAGTTGTGAGAGGAATAGAATTGATTGTCAGATAGCTAGACAAGAGATTCAACTTGACCTCCTAGTGAGGTCGTTGTACACCTTATATACCTAGCTAAAGAACTGGAATCTAATAGTACATTCAATGAATTGTAGTATCAAGAGCTTGAAGGTGTTGGAGTTGTGGCCAGCCACAGTGTGATGAGTCAGTCATAGTCTTTGGAATTTTGCAAAAATGTGACACCCAAATCCAGACTGTCGGACTTTGTCAGCAGAGTGGTGCTTGAACATCTTTACAATTCAAAAAATAAATATAATTATTTAATGATAAGAATAAATTACTTGATAACAGAAGTTGTCATACTCAAAATGGAAATTGTGGCATAACAGAGGGTCAACGTTGCGCCGCACTCTTCCACTGCAATGATGCCTAAGCCACATCCCGCTCCCTCACACCTCCGCCATCCTGCCAGCAACAGACATCGTGCCATTGCGATCGCGATGGGGATGCCCTCCCAACAAATTGGCACCACATGAAGGCTGAACAGCCCCACAAACACCACTCCCTCGTCGCCTCCATCATCCTGCCAACACACGCCGTGCGACTGCAATTCCCTTCGCGCATGCATTCTCCTGACAAACCGACACACACAAGGGCCAAATGGTCCCGCCCAACGCCACTCCCCCACCTTCATCATCTTGCCTTCAACACGTGCTGTGCCATCGCGCACACACCCTCCCGACAAATTGATACACCACATGAAGGCCAAATGGCCCTGCCCAACGCCACCCTTGATAATACAATATCACATGCCCAGCAGGGCATAAAGGAAAGAACCATGTATGGTAAATTTTTGAACCTTCCAGTCACATGTAGTAGCTACTTGTCTTTTCCTCCCACGTGTCAACCCTTCTCCCAAGTTCCCTTCAATTCTCACAAATTCCAGCTCTCAAATGTACTACTAGGTTCTCGGTATTCTCACAGGTATATAACTTGTACAAAGGACTCACTAAGAGCCCAAGTCGAATCTCCTGTCTAGTTACCAGACAATCGATTCCTTTCTTCTCATTAACTGCCTGACTACCAGTTAACTCTACCATCAAACGTTGAATGGATCTAATCAATCATTGTCTGACCCGATGGCAGTGACACTCGATGTCACCAAGCGGCGTTCTGGCTTTCAGGTGCTTTCTTTCCTTTTCCCTTTCTTTTCTTCTTTTCTTCCTTTTTATTTTCTTCATGTTCTCGCCTCTGGTCTAGGGTATGCAGGACTGCTCTGGTGGACCTCCGGAATTGGAACCATCGCAGCACGCATGGCAGAGATGATGCTCCACATGCCGCAGCTGCTCCCCCAGCGCCTGCATGCTTGCCACGCGCTCAACCCCGCCGCCATCATTCCACCCACAATACACATCGCACAATTGTGATCATCTTCGTGCGTGCTCACCCGCCTGTGACTCAATTTGTCATGCTTCTAGGCATTTCTTTTCTTTCTTTTCTCTTTCTTTTTTTCTTTCCTTTTCTATTAGCTAATTAACTTTGGTCTATGAACATGTACCTTTGAGTAGGCTAGTCTACAATAATAGAACCTGAGTTCTGTCATTTTGAGTTCCTGCATGTGGTTAACAGCACCAGCCTTCTCGGGCATCAAGTTGAGCTGTTAGATTAAGTTTAAATATTATTTATTTTGTTGTACTTAACTCTTGAATACACCATTATAAAACTTAAGAATTGTGTGTAATTATCATCTGTGTTTGAAAACAATTGCGGAGTTGATGGGAATTGCCTTGAGGAGCCAACTTGGTGGGGCACTTGCCTTTTCTGGAGCGTGACACTTTTTGTGAAAAGATGTCAACTGTCAGTCATGCACTCACATGGCATGTGACAAACAAGCGGAAATGTATATAGTTCGTTTTATGGAATTTTCTTGTCCCTCAGTCTTCTACAATAAGGCTGAGGTCAGTCACACACTCATTTACTTCACACACATAACTAATTACTCCTTTAGCATTTGCTACAGGTTAGAACACTCCTTAATATAGTCTTCTACAATAAGACTGAGCATTTGCTACAGAAGGAACATGAGAGAAACTGTGAGGAACATAGTAGAAACTCCCACACGTGAGAGGAAAAGACAAGTAGCTACTACATGCATTGAGACGATTCAAAAATTTACCACATTCAGCCTTTGCCCTTGTTATTCTTCTTCCCGTTACAGCCCACGGTATCAGATGAGACTGGAAAAGTAGAGATTCGACCAGGCACGTATGGGGGCAAGGCATGGCCATGCTGGCGCATGAATGACATCTGTGGAATCATGTGGATCCTGCCTCATGCCAATGTTGCCCTGTCAGAGAAAAGCAGCCAATGGTGATGGAGCGTGCTACATCGTCCAAAGTTGAGCCAATGTTGGTGAGTGGGCAGCTGCATTAAAGAGGCGTAAAAAATCAGGATGTTAACATCAGTCAGGGATTGGCACGCTAACAGCGAGTCAACATTGCCAAGCCGAGGCCCTGCCCTGAGAGAGTGTCAAGACATGTACTGCTGATCACTAAGGACTCAGGAGCAGGTGGGCAAGGGTCAGAACAGATGATATGCGGCGAAGGTGGCGTTGAACAAGAGGATGAGCCAAATGACGAGGAGGTACCAGATGGGGACTGGTAGGTGTTGCAAGAGACAAAGGCGAAGGCTAGAGGCCAGTGTAGCGAGGGGACTTTAAACAAGGCGGTCGTTGAAGAGTACCTTGGAAGTGAGGGGAATCTTTAGACTGAGCGGTCGCAGGGGAGTACCCAGGAAGATGAGAGTATCACAAATGGACAGTCTGACGACTGCCATGCTTCATTGGGGCTTATATACAGTGTACAGGGTCGATTACAAAGAATTGGGACTATTCTAGACTCTTTGGTACCATCCAATAGGACTACAGAGGCATAAACTTGCTTGTGTCAAGTTTCAGGCTTACTGAGCACATTACTGATCATTGTGGAGCGATGACATCATTATGATGTCACCGTGGAGCGCTTACTGAGCCTATGAGGTCACTGTGGAGTTGCTCAGTCAGCCATGATGTCATTGGAGCCTTGATGACATCAGATGATTTATGCAACAGTTTCTAAGAGTTTGTGCCACTGTTTCGGGTCCTTGGTGGCTGGGTGGCCATGTGGCTGCCACGCGATGATTACCCGATTAGGAAACGGGTGCCTGGTCGTGTTATAGTGCCTTTGCAATAGCGATATCTTGTACCACAGGAGGGATAGCCCAGAAAATGGAAGGGAGTCGGTAATGCAAAGTGAGAGAGGTCTTTCTTGAGTGAAATAGGACAATCTACGGCCAGGACCTGGCCTTGGTTCGTAACATTCATCCCCTCTTTATAGACTTGTTGCTCCTGCAACGGTAGGAACTTGTTTCTTTGGAAGGTGGAGTAGTTTGCATATGAGAAGTCGAAGTCTGTTCGTTTGTGGGGAATTCTTTCTTGTTCTATGGATGGCTTTGGGGATAGCTGTAGTCGATTGAGTGCATGTGATTGCAGGGGTTCTCTGAAAAGTTCGTTGGTAACAAGGATAAAGATAGTCATCGACGGAGGTCATGATGAGAGTTGTTGGTTTAGGGGTCACTCCTGGTGGGAATCGTTTTAAGCACCTTTGGATATTTCCGATGGAAGTCTTTAACAAGTAATTGCGCTTTTGATAGGTTAGATGCTGGTTCCCAAGTGTTTTCTGTGGCAGTGTAACCTTTCCATTTAACTAGGTATTGGATCCCTTTGCGGTTTGGGGAGGGCCGAGAGTTTAAGATTTGTTCTACTTCATATTGTTCTTCTCCTTCAACTAGTATCGGTGGCAGGTTTGAGAAGTTAGGACCGTGGGCAGTGGTTTCTTTGTAAGGTTTAATCAGGGAATGGTGAAAGACTGGGTGTATCTTCCAGGACTTTGGTAGCTCGAGGCGAACATTTACTGGATAGGCAGTGATGACTTTGAAAGGTCCATAGTGTCGAGGGGCTAGTTTTGCTTTTGGGTGAGTGGTTTGTAGATTTGTGGCTTCCAACCATACTTGATCCCCTTCTTTAAAACAAAATGTGGAGGTTTGGGGTCCTGATTGCTTCATGATCTCAGCTGCTTGGTTCAGGGAGGCAGCTACTTCTTCTCTGAGTTGGTCTAGTCTTGTTAGTCTTTCTTGGATTGAAGGGAACTTTGATGCAAAAGCAAGGGGTGGAGCAAATGTTGGGTTAAAGCCATACCAGACCCCGAAAGGGGGTTTGTTTGTAGCACTGTGTTGTCTGGCATTATGTGCAAACTCCATAAAGGGAATTAGTTCTGCCCAATTGTCTGCTTGGTGGTTGCAAAATATTCGTAGGTATTGTTCTAGTTCTTGGTTAACTCATTCTGTTTCTCCATCTGTTTGAGGGTGATATGCCGTGCTCAATGATACCTTGACATTTAATTTCTTCCATAGCTCTTGAGTAACTTTTGCTGTGAATTGAGGGCCTCTGTCTGATATTATTTGTGTTGGGAGGCCTACTCTTCTCCAGATATTGTTCATGATTAGTGTTGCTGTTTCGTCCACTGTGATTGTCTTGTGGCAGGGGGTAATGATTATTGCTTTGCTGAATCGATCTACCACGACTAGGAGGCTGTCAAAGCCTTGTGAAATTGGTAGGTCCATGATAAAGTCCATGGTAATGCTCTTCCATACTTCTCCAGCTGGTGTAATTGGTACAAGGGGTGTTTCTGTCTTTGGGCGGTTCTTTGTACTTTGGCAAATTGTGCAACCGTCTACATAACCTTTGACATAGGTTAGCATTCCTGGCCACCAATAGTTTTGGCTGATTAGTTCGTAAGTTTTCCATTGGCCAGGATGTCTGGTGGCAAGGGAGTCATGATGTAGTTTCAGAATTTTCTTTCGTAGGGTGTCATTGTTTGGGATGTAGACTTTTCCTTTGAATAATATTAGTCCATCTTCGAGGTTCCAGTCTTGTAAGCCTTTGGATAATCGTCTTGGTCCATTCTTTATAATGATTGCTAACACGTTAGACACTTCTGGGTCGTATTCTTTGCTAGATCGCAGTTGTTGTCGAAGTTCTTGGTCACCAATCGGTTCTGTGGCAGAGGTGCATGTTGCTCTAATTTTAAAATATTTGTCATCTAGGAGCACCTTTCCATCATTTTTGTTTTGTATCCCCTCTTTAAAGTCTGGCCGCCTGGACAGACCATCTGCTTTGTTCATGGTTCCTGGGTGATGGGTGATGGCAAAGTCAAAGTTGCTGAGAAGGAGCACCCATCGGGCTTGTCATCGTGTGAGTTTTTGTTTTGTCATGAAGTATGTCAAATTATTGTGGTCTGTCCATAGATCAATGGGGTGTGCAGTGCCTTCAAGGTAGTGTTGGAAGTGCCAGAGGGATGAGACAATGGCAAGGAGTTCTTTATCATAGATCATGTAATTTCGTTGTGCAGGGTCTAAGGATTTTGAAAAATAGGCTACTGGGTGGTATCTGTTAAATTCATCAGGTTGTTCTAAGATTGCGCCAACTGCAAAGTCGCTTGCGTCGCAGATGAGTCGAAAGGGTTTTGTATGATCAGGTAACATGTGTCATGAACCATTCTCCGGAGAGGGCCCTTGAAGGACCCTTCCTTATAGGAGGAAACCCAGCCTCTATGGTGTCACCCTGTTCACACGAGCAAAAGGGGTGAGTAGAGGTGTCCACAATATCGCGCGCGCATTGTTGCGCGAGCGATTCTCGGCACAATCGACATACAGCAAGCCCCACTTAAAGGCAACCCTTCTAGCAACAAAAGACAGCATTAGGGCCTTTCTAAGGACCCTTTGGAATGACCCTAGGAACTCTACAATAGGTACTAACCTAGTATCAAAGGCCCTACAACGCGTTATTAGACCAACTCTAATAACTATAAAACGAACTATAAGGCGACACTAAGGACCTTAATAGAAGTATTATGGTCGACTCTAAGGACCCTAATAGAACTATATAAGGGCCTTATAAGATAACACTATTCCCTAACCAAACTACAAGTCCTCAAATGACCAGCCCTAAACTAACTAACAGGAAATGAATCAGGTGTTTGCACGTGCACTAAAGCAGTGAACACGTGGACAATGGAAGCTCTTACTCATCAAGAGAAGCTTCTTACTCAGCAGCTTACTGAGCATGACTGAGCATGCTCAGTAAGCGTCCTCCGACTTCTTACTCATCACTCTATGGTGCTTGATAACAAGGTTATGATTTGTTCCCTATTTAGCAGTTCTCTTGTAGTATATAAGCGCTCAATAAAGTAGCGGACAGTCCTCAGACTGTCCATTTGTTTACGGCACTCTCCATTCCTGGGATACTCCTATAAGGACCATCCCCTTGTGACTATCCTGGCCTCTTCCCTGCGTGATTGTTCTACTCTCACAGTAACAATACCTCTCTGGTATTTGTTGCTCCTCTGGGTTCTACTCCTTGCCCACGTGGTCTTGGACGTCTATTGACTCGTCTTCGAGCTTATCCCTCGCTCTTGAACTGGATAGTTCAACAGTGAGTCTTGACAACATGAGGACTGGGGCTGTTGTGAACGCCTGGATTAATTTTCTAAATGCTTGTTCTTCATTGTCTTCCCATTTAAAGGGGTATTCTTTCTTTGTTAGATTATTGCCATTTTCAGCACACTTGGCAGAGTTTGAATTCCACCCAAATCGGCGCAGAAAACCCTCTCAAACGTGTGGGGCAAATATCTCCCTCAAAACAGCTTCAATTCACATAAAACCTATTGTCCCTGGATCACCTGAATGAGGGCTAGGGAGCCCCATTGTTTTCATGAGATTTGAGTGAGCATTGGTGGAGCTGGACTCAAGCCACCTCCACATGTGTATTAGATGAATTACAACTCAAAATTGTGGTCTATATCTATTATGACTCCCTCATGTTGTACCCATGGGCTGTCTTGAGACAGCCCCATAGTGTTTTTGACTCAAGTGTTGTGGTGTGCAACATTGTTTCCAGTGCAATCGGAGTTGTGGCCAGCCACTCATCACCCCTCTTGCCTCTCCATTCCGAACATCCTTCTTGTTTTTCACAGACAGAGAGGAGTGGGTTGCAAAGAGGGGTCCTATTCTGAACTCTTTCTACTACAGAGTATCTAGGGTGTTTTTATATACAGGAGAGAGGTACTAGAGATGAAAGGCATGAAAGTGAATCAAGACTGGTTGAGATGGTTGAGGCAGTCATGAAAGGCTTGAGACATGAATGCATCGCATGTGCAGGGTGTGGTGTGCGCGCATGGTCAGTGGCGAGGGCTGGGCGATGCAATTGAGGTCTCAATGTCACACATGAGGTGGCTTGTGGTGTGTGGCTGGTGGATGGCCTGGAACGAGAGGGAGGTGGCAAAGGATAGGAGGAGGCATCATGTCCTCTTGCATTTCCCACATGTCATTCCATGGCCAGCCATATGGCTACCTTACACCTCCCAGGGGCTTGAAACTTTGACTGTCCTCGGTCAAGCATCTGAATGCGAGTGTTTTAGCCTTTTGTGTCTGAATTGTGGTGGCGGTTGCGGCTGCTTGGGCTGCGGATAACGCGAAGGCGGCGATTGGCAATGGTGATGATGGAAGAGGCAAGGGTGATGGGAAATGGAGGCGATGATGAGGGCAGTGGTGACAAGATGGCGGCTGCATGGCGGTGGTGGTGGTGTGGTCGTCTCCATTGCAGGTGGTGGCAGCAGGCGTGGACAAGGAGTGAAGGCATAGGCAGTGAGCGTGAGTTCGTAGATAGAGACATAGGTGGCAAGGACTCGAGAAAGAGGATGTGTGGGGCAGCTTGTGCGGAGGTGGGATCTGTCGTCTTGCGGTGGCGGTGGCAGGGTCGTCTCCACTGCAGGTGTTGACAGCAGATGTGGGCGAGAGTGCGCGAATGGATGGGGAGGCGATGTGGGAGGCGGGGTGCGGTGTGCTGTTGGCATCAGCGACTGCTTCTCCTGCAGCGGCGGCTTCTGCTCCTGTTGTGGCATGTTGTGGCTAAGTTCGTGGCCAAGGCCTTCTTGGTCTTCTGGGGTGGTGCAGGTGGCGAGGGGTTGCAACGGTGCGGCAGTGCTGGTGTTGCGCGAAACTACTAAAGCGGTGGCTGAGACTGAGAAGACTGAGGCTGAGACTGAGAAGGTGGCGGCAGACTGAGCTGGTGCGATGGTGGAGGCAGACAGGGTGGAGGCAACAACTGAGGGCGACACAGGGGCAATGGCGGCTGTGGCTGACAAGGGCGTGGCGGTGGTGGCTTGTGAGATGGTGGTGGAGGTGGCAGCATGTGGCGCTAAGACATTGGTGGCTGAGGCTGAGGCTACGGCGGTGGCTGATGAGACTAAGCGGCTGGCAAGGCTAAGAGCGCGGTGGCGGCGGTTGACTGATCTGAAGCTGGGGCGATGGAGATGGCTGGAAAAACTAGGGGCACGGTGGTGGCGGCTGAGACTGAGAAGGCTGAGGCTGAGGGCAGGGTGAAGACAGCGGCAGCTGGCGATGCTGGTGCTATGACAGACTGGGCTGAACTGATGAGTACAGGCGAGGCTAAGACGGAGACCGATGCGAAGTCAGCAGCTGGCACGACTGAGGCTACTGTGGCGATGGACGAGGAAATGGACGAGACTGAAGGCGATGAGATGACTGAGGGTGCGGGAGCAGATGAGACGAAGGTGGGGGTGGCAGATGAGGCTGCGAGGGCTGAAGTGGTGGGTGGCACTAAAATGTCAGTGGGTGAGGTTGAGATGGTGGTTGTGCATGGAGCTGAGACAGTGGCCATAGCAGGTGACACTGAGGGCGCGGGAGCTGGTTGGGCAAAGATGGGGACAGTGGCAATAGGCAATGTCACAGCTGAGGCTACAGCAGCAGGGACAGACGAGGTGGTGATGATGGCAAATGCGGGCGATGCTGGGATGGCAAGGGCAGGTGGAGCTGAGGCGATGATGGCTGGCAAGCTGAGGATGGCGGCGGTGAATGAGGTGACGGGAACGGTGGACGAGGTGGGAACCACAGGGACGATGGGCAAGGCAGGCAAGGCAGAGGCGATGGTGCATGATGTAGGGACAGAGGCTGGAGCGGGCATGGGTGCAGGGTATGTGTAGTCGTCTTCGTCTTTGTCTGCAGAGCAGAGTTGGCGTTCCCGCTGAATGTCACAGGGACACTGAGAGAATATCTTGACTAGTGTGTCGAATACTTCTTGGAAATCGACAAAGTGCCTCTGCTGTTCATTCAGGCTCCAGAGGCCGAGACGTTGGGAGACCATCTGGTGGTTGTCCGGGTGGAGTCCGAGCCAGAATGACTCATCACAATCTTCGTAGCACAGGCAGCATGCATGGACGAGGGGACCGCAGATTGCCCTGAAACTCTGGTACTATTTGTCTACATCTTCCCGGTCACACATGCAGAGTCTTGACAAGGAGGCAATAAGGTCCTCCAGATCCCACTTGAGCTTGAGGTATTCTAACTGAGTCGGCATGCTGAAGGAGTGTGGCGTGTGGTGAAGACAGATGGCAGGTCGACACAGGCAGTGTGACTGGCGCGGCTGCGACTGTGGGTGTGGAGGGCCAAATGTGAGTTGGAAGGGAGTGGTGCAACTGATGTGGCTGAGACAGCAGGTGTGGTGGGAATGAGGCAATGGATGGTCAGAATGGAGGTGAGAGGAGCAATGAGTGGCCAGCTGTCACTCCAATCACACTGAAAACAATGTTGCACACCACAACACTTGAGTCAAAAACACTATTGGGCTGCCTCAAGAAAGCCCATGGGTACAACATGAGGGAAAAATAATGGATATAGACCATGATTTTGAGTTGTAATTCATCTAATACACATGTGGAGGTGGCTTGAGTCCAGCTCCACCAATTCTCACTCAAATCTCATGAAAACAATGGGGCTGCCTAGCCCTCATTCAGGCGATTCAGGGACAATACATTTCATATGAATTGAAGCTGTTTTGAGGGAGATATTCATCCCGCATGTTTGAGGGGGTTTCTGCGCCAATTTGAGTGGAATTCAAGCTCCGCCAAGTGTGCTGAAAACGGCAATAAACAAGGGTCATGCCATTTGTGAGTATTAGTGGATAAATCGCCGATAGAAGTTGCAAAACCCTAGAAATGCTTGTACTTCTGTAACATTGGTCGGAGTAGGCCATTTTGTAATGCCTATTAACTTGTCTTGGTCCATGGATATTCGTCCTTGGGAGATATTGATGCCTAGGTAACTAATAGAGGTTTGTCGAAAAGCACATTTCTCTGGTTTCAAGTATAAGTCATGGTCTTGGAGTGTCTTTAGGACCTTATGCGTCCAGTCATCTAGTTCATTCAAGGTTTACGCCATGATTAGTATATCATCTAGGTAAACGACCACCTGTTCTGTGGCAATGTATTTTGCTAGGATGGTGTTCATAAAGTGTTGGAAAGTGGCTGGGGTGTTGCAGAGACCAAATGTCATTATTAAAGGTTCAAAGAGTCCTAATGGTGTCTTGAATGCTGCGAGGTGTTCATCGCCTTCTCTTAGATGGATGTTATTGTATCCCCATCGTACGTCAAACTTGGTAAAGTATTGGGCTCTTTGGAGTTTGTCAATCAATTCAGGAATTAAAGGTAGTGGGTAGGCGTCTTTAATCGTTGCTGTGTTTAGGGCTCGGTAGTCTTGTACTGGTCATAGACTTCCACCTTTCTTTTCTACAAAGAAGAATGGACTGGCAATAGCTGCTTTTGATGGTCGGATAGTGCCTCTTTTCAAGTGTTCATTTAGGTATTCTTTTAGGGCTTGTAGTTCTTTAGGAGTAAGTCGATAGATACCAGAATCGCGTCAGGCGATCCCTGGTTTCAGATTGATTGCATGGTCCCATGGTTGGTGAGCAGGAAGGCATTGGGAAGCTTGTTCATCGAAAACCTTTCACCATTTCAAGAATTGGGCAGGGATAAGTTCGTCTAATGTCTTAGGGGGTGTTTCTGCATTGGCTAGCTTGGTAGCTGTGGTTGATTTGGCTCTTATGCTGATTGTTATTGGGCTAAACACATCGTGGATTTGTTCATCAACACATGGGTTCAATGGTCCTTCAGTATCTGGGAAGATTAGTGCAGCAACATCCGTAAACTCGGGTTCTTCTTCTTCAGGGAAAGTAAGCGCTTGTATTTGGTAATTCCGTGTTCCAGATGCAGATGCAATGGTTATGCTTGGGTGTGTGGTAAGGCAAGTTCGGGGGCAGTTCCTCAGTGTGATTGTATCATTTGCCCAATCAATATCTGGGTTGTGGTGTCATAGCCAATCTGTTCCTAAGATAATGTCGTGATCTCCAATGTTAGTGACAAGGAATTCTGCTTGTTTGTCATGAGTGGCGCCTGTGCGCACTTGAATGCAAAGTCTTTGGATGGTGCTAAAACGTATTAGTCCATTGGCATTTTGTGTTCCGTCTACATTTTGTGCTGGCAAGGGTTTGGTCATAGTTTGAAGGTGCAGGTGGTGTCTTTGTGCAAATCATTCATGGATTATCATTCCTTCTGCTCCACTGTCGAGCAGGGCTCTTGCACCGATTTCTTTGCCGCTTGTCTTCCCTACTAAGGTAACTTTCAAGGCAATGGAAGGGGAGCGAATATTCTTGGTAAAAACTTTGGGGTAATTGATTTCTCTTTGTATTGTACTGATTTAGACCGTGTCCCTTCTCGGTGCAGAAGGGGGTCCAATTAAAAATCCATAGGAGCAGATCTTGGGCGGAGGATCAAGTCCGCAAGTGTTTCTCTCCAAGTTGTCAATGATGCAACAGGAATAGGTTCTTCTTGTGCAGGTTTGATGTTTTCATCCTGGATGGTTGTAGCTCTGACTGTTTGGGGGTGAGATCCTTGTCGTTGGCGTCCTTGGGCTGCTTTCTTTGCTCTGCATTGATTTGCCATATGGTTCTTCTTTCCACAATAATAACAGAGGTTGTTCTTGCGTCGAAACTCTTTCTCTGCATCTGTGAGAGGTTTCCTTTCACTTCTGGATTCCCAGGGTCGTTCATTAGGTTCTCCTTGGTACAAGTTAATTTCCAATGGATTATCTGATCCTTGAGTGTTTAATCCTCGGGCACGCACAGAGCATCCTCCTCGAAAGGCAGTGGAGTTGTATAGGTGGAAAAGGTTGTCAAATTCTCTTGCTGCTTTGACAAGGGCTGCAAGTGTAGTTGGTGTCGGCGTGATCCCTAGTATTTTCTGATGTAGGGCCGGGTTAATGTTCTTCCTGAATGCGTACATCTTTGTTCTTTCGTCGGTGGTAGCTCGTGATGCGTGGTGTGACCATTTCTGATACCATTCATTAAATGGTAGTTTCCCTTGATAATAGGTGTGCATGGTGTTAGCGGAGGCTAATTCTGCTTCTGCAGGGATAAAGTGATCGGCAAAGGCTTTCTTGAAATCGTCCCATGATCCATAGTCTGCTATTGTACGAGCCATAGCCTTAGTGGTCTGTTCTCTAGCCCACGCTCCGGCAGGGTGTTCCTACTTTAAAGTGGGTTAGTGCAGCGGCGACTTTCTTGCTTTCATCTGTAAAGGAGTCGCCATTGATGTAGTAATAATTGGCCAAAGCTGCCCAAAAGGCTTCTGCATTATCGGCCTTTCCATCAAAGGGTTCTGGTGCAGTTCCAACAAGACGTGGATTGCTTGACATTGTAGGGTTCTGAGTTGTTGCGACTGTAACAATTGGTGGAGCTGGACCTTGTAACTGGATTCTAGTTGGAGTGAGTGTTCGGGGAATTGTTTGTGGTATGCTGCTAACTGTATGCGGAGTGGGTTGTTGAGTGTTTCGACGAGGTAGAGGGTCCTGGAGTAGCGCTTCGAATGCTTGGTGCAGTGCCTAGAACAGCGGTAACTTCTTGTGTTGCTCTAGCCGTGAAATCGACTTCTTTGTTGTTGTAGTAAACCCAATATCTTCTAGAACGACTCCACTTGACTGGTTTATCTAGGAAGAGACCTGTGAAATTGTAGGGGTTGAATTCTTGAACGTTTTCCGCTCCTGGGGCTGCTGCTTTAAGTTGCTCAGTGGTAACTTCGTCGTTGTCGTCTTCGTATAACCAAGTGTCAGAAAGATTTCCGTGGTTGATAATAGATACACCCGCGAATTTCCCTCGGTAACAGTGATCTTGAGTGTCATAACTGAGGCCTTCAAATAGGAGTGGGATTAGATTTTCTTCTTCGTCAGTGATGTCTCTCCTAGTGCTCATAGATCTAGACGACTGTTATAGTCCAATGGCCGTTGTTCCAAGGATATGCAATGGTGTAGGCTGGTTTTAGTCGAATAGGTATCGGGTCTTCCTTGGTGTCTTCTTAATTGGATTCGGGAATATTCTTCAGTGATGCTGCTTTGTGTTAGAACCACTCGGGTCTTCCACAGATATCCTTCGAATTCTGCTGGGAGAGATGGCAAAGTCACTTATTTCCTTGGTGGGGTGTTTGTAAACTATAAAGTGTGTCAGTCGTTGATGCCAAGCTTGGGTGCAATAACTCTTGAATTCAATTAACTCTCTCCTTGAACGCGTAGGTAGGTTTAATGCTAAGAAGGATTGTTCTGGTAGATAGCAGTGTAAATCAGTATTCCTAAGATCGGTACTATCAGGGGATTCAACAAGGGGTGATGCAAAGGGTTGGGATAGGTATAACAGGGGTAGGAATACGATTGGTAAACAAGGGTACGTAGGCGTCAGGAGGGGTAGGAGGTAATGGTCTTTCAACAAGAAATCCTCTTGCGTTGGGGATTGTTTCTCTCTCAGGGGGTCGTTGGGATGACGGCGTCTCTGTGTCGAGGGAGCCAGATTTATCTAATGGGGAGGTGGTAATCGCCCTGGCGTCCACAAGGTAATTCCGTCAGGAGTAGGAGGTGTATCTGGTCGGAAGTTGCACGTGCAATACTCTGTTTTGCAGTTACACCTTGCTGTCCATGGATTTGACTCAGTATCTTCTGTGCTGGCAGACCAACGTTCCTGGCTAGTTGGGACAGTGGTTTGAATCGGTGTGAGGGGTTCGAGGGGCAAGACTCGAGGCTTCTAGGATTGCTGGGACAGAATAGTATGCAGGGGGACCAGTATATGAGGCGTCTGGGCTGGTAATTGCCCAAGGTTGATTGTAGTCTGCGTCGTATAGCCAAGAGTTAGTTTCCCAGTCAAAGGTGTTGTGTATTCCTGGTACAACAGCAAGTTGGATGTAAGATTGATTTTCCCTTTGTATTCTGTTGAGGCGTAGGTGATAGAACTGGACAGGTGAGACGATAGTAGCTGATGTATGTCCAAGCCAGGTAAAACAGGCGATACCCTGTCCTTAAAGAGTTAACAATGAGATGGTGACGTGGCTGGATGATCCTGGTCCAAAGGTTAATTCGCTGGAGCGCAGGGATTGATAATCAACTGGTTGTCCTTGGATGTTCTTTGCTTGAGCAAGTTGCCAATATAATAGTTGTTGTCATGCTGGTGGCAGGAGTCGACTAAGGGTTTCAAGATATAATGCGTGTTCGTCGTGGCTTAGGAGTTGTCCAAATGGTAAGACTTCAAGGAATTCTTTGACAATGAGATGAGGAAAGTCTTCGTGGGGTGGTTCTATCCCTGGTACGTCGTGTAGGTTTGTTAAGGTGGTGACAGGAAATGCAGTGGAGGCCCAGGTTCGATAATGATTTAGGACTTAAGACGTGTCTAGTGATAGCGTCTTCTTCTTCATCTTCTTCTAAGGCGTATTCTCGAGGCACTTTAGTTAAAGCAAAGAAAGGATCTTTATTCGATCTTTATTGAAGCGTTACAAGGGTGGTTCTTACTTTTTAAGAACCATGCGCAAGATCTATAGTTTTCGAGATGGTACCTCTCGATTATTTCAAGAGGGTTAGGGGGAATACGAGGCGTAAAGCAAAAGCGAAAGTAACTGTGGGTTGAAACGGATAGTGTCAACGGTATAAGTCGAGTAGTGACGCAAGGAGACACGGTTACTGTTCTCTTCAAAGTGTAAGTAACCGTACACAAAAGCTAGGCGTCCGTCCAGGAAATCATGTACAATAGACAGGCAAAAGGACCCTTTGTAAGCAGGACTGGTAAATGGCAGGTAAGGTAAGGAGCTTCCTAAACAACGACATATTAAAAATGTAAGTGATACGTCCGAGGGGGAAGTCAGCGTCCTGGGGCGTATATCCCAACGTTGGAACAGATGCCGAAGGGGGTTAGATTGTATTCGGTGGCAAGGGCAGCATTGGAGGGTTCCACAGCAAAAGTGTGGACGATGCGTGCACGAAAGGCAGTTGTGTAGGTGTCTGTGAAGGCGTGACGACTCAACTGGTCTGAGGTAGGGATGCGCCCCAGGTAGTCTTGGTGATTTAAATCAGTGGAGGGGACGCCACTGCTCGCGGGAACGATTGGTGATGGGAAGGACGAAGTACTGGTGGGGGTGG